>BGPT01001108.1:155126-170166 GCA_003297045.1 Symbiodinium sp. clade C Y103
TTGATTCCCCCAATTTCTGTTTGATTGTCACTCAATAAACAAAAAGCTTAAGTACGCCGTACTTAAGGGTTTTTGATTCCCGAAATGCGTGACCATTCGATCCCATCATTACCAAAGTTGCACAGCAGTGTTGGTTGACGGTTTTTGATTCCCCTAATTTGTGACCATTCGATCCCATCATTGCCAAAAAGTTGCAAGGGTGCTGTTTGATTGTCACTCAATAAACAAAAAAGCTTAAGTACGCCGTACTTAAGGGTTTTCAAACTGGCCTAAGTGCGGCGTACTTAAGGGTTTTTGATTCCCCCAATTTGTGACCATTCGATCCCATCATTACCATACATTATTTCATAGCTGTATACTATAGCTGTATACTATAGCATTTCACCTCAATTATTTACCATACATTTTCTTTGAATGAATACCAAATTCCAACAATGTTTTGCATAAGTTGTGAACCTGTGTCACGATAGAAAGAAGATTAGAAATCCAATTCTAGAAGTTTGGCTTGATTCGGCAAGGCCTTCAAAAAACTTCAAGTGACACGGGTATACAGTTACAGAGATGGGTCATGTAGGTGACATCTGCGGAGCCGACAGATGCCCCAATAACATGCCAAAAATACGCGGCCTATTGGCTTTGATGGCAAGTATCACAAAAACCACAGAAGCGGTAGCTCGGTACTGGGTAGTAGACCTTACTCGTCTCATTTCACGAGAAGTCGTCTCGCAACCGGTGTGCCTATGGGAAAAAAATGTAAAAACCTCATCCCCGATTAGTCAGGTGTTTTGGGGCATGCTAAGTTTTGGACACAAAACGGATTGGCACACGGCTTTGCACCGGGACCTTGGTTCATTGAACTTAAGTTGTGGTAATCTTGCTGTGCCATTCGGATTTGGTGCTGGTCACTGGGGACTTTTTTTTCCACGAAACATTCCTGAAAGGGTTTTTCTTGTAGACTGCCCACTGTCATTGTCGCGGGGAGTCGTCCCACATCCTTTGTTGCATGGGGAAGTTGATGCCAGACAGATGTTGTTCTACATTATCCTTCAATGAAGGTTTGAGGTCTATGACCTGAATTGCATTGGCACGATGGTCTTGACTAGGAAGCGTGTCCCATGCCTCACACTACCTCGCTCCATTGTTCAAGGGAAGTTTGGGAGAGAAGCTTAGAAACTTCTGTGTTACGGCCATTCAGAATAGAGTAGAGCAGTTCAAAGCAGGGAAGAGTAGAGTAAAGAAGAGTAGAATATAGTAGACTAGGGTAGTGAAGGGTACAGCAAAGTAGACAAAAGCAGAAAAAGGAAGAGTAGAATAGAGTAGAGATGAGAAGAGTAGAGCAAAGAAAAGTAGATAAGAGCAGACAAAAGTAGAGGAGAGGAGAGCCGATGAGGATGAGTTGAGCACCTCTAGGTCTCGTTTTGTCTCCTAGAGGTCTCGTTTTAGGTCTCGTTTTTTTTCTCCCACATCCTGACACAGCCACAAGCCACATTTGAGAGTTTCTATCCAACAAGGGGTATACCCCACAATATTTG
This sequence comes from Symbiodinium sp. clade C Y103, assembly GCA_003297045.1. Classification (NCBI taxonomy): domain Eukaryota; class Dinophyceae; order Suessiales; family Symbiodiniaceae; genus Cladocopium; species Cladocopium sp. clade C. The sequence continues at coordinate 156,659 of BGPT01001108.1, forward strand.
AGGCTCCCACTTCACACCTCCTGCAGATTTAACCTTTACGTATGCTAATAGAATGGGGTATGAGGTCGCTACGCGAGTGTATGTAAACCCTTACGAATAAGCAATCAAAGATAGCCCAGGAACTTCAAAGGATTTAATTGTCAAATCTGTTGCACCAATGGCCAGTTGATCAAAAGATGTTGATTTTGCATTAACTTGCAAAGTTGAATATAGGGTTGCTAGGCTAGTGCATCCAACCCCTTGTAAATGTGGACTGAAAGATAGTTCAGTAACTCCAACAGATTTAATTACCTAATCCGGTGCGCCATGGGCCGGTCGATTAAAAAACGTTGTTTTTTTATAAGAAATCTTTGACAGAACGCCCAGGCACAACAAGATCACAGTCATACGGACAAGTTTAATCAAATTTGTCGGCGGCGGTGTGCCATGGTGATTTGCTTGCGCGGGGGTGACTTCTGCATTTCGTGGGGTGACTTTTTTTCCACGTTGTGCCTTGCGTGGGGTGACTTCCTGTTAAAAGGGGTGCGAAAGGTCTAGCACTCGTATATCATGAAAAGGTATTTCATTCATCCATTCACTCATTCATCCATCCATTCATTCATTCATTCATTCATTCATTCCTACATAGGTGCATCGATTCATTCCTTTATTCTTGCATTTAGTCGTCCACTCCTTCTTCATTGCTTCACTCCTTCATTGACTCCATCCTTCCCTCCTTCCTTCCTTCCTTCCTTTCTTCCTTCAGTCATTCAATCATCATTTCTTCATCCGTTCAATCATCGATTCATTTATTCAATCATTTTTTTCATCCATCTGTTCAACTTTTCACCCATTAACTCCTGCCTTCCTTCCGACGATTCCTTCAATCAAACCTTTCTGCCCGCAACATTTCATTTCATGACATCGGAATTTCGGTTACATTCGCACGTGAGGCCTAGATTTCTTGTAGCATTTCATTTTCTCGAAACTTCCACCTCGATGGCCGGGCACTAGAGATATCCAGTTTTAGAATCTCGAAACGCTACTGCCACCACTATATTTCGAATATAATGTATCGAATATTGAAAACCTACCGACCTGTCTTGGAGGTGGTGTCGATGCATTTGAACCTGGCTTCGTGGCCTTCGAAGCTCGCCGAAGCCTTTGTCGCTGCCCAGGGTACCAGGCCGGTTTGGGTTTGGGGATCCTCAGTTATACTTACTTGTATGACAAGAGATGACGTGACACAGAAGTTTAAGACTTGCAAAAAAAATAGAGTGCAAGTAGGATTTAGTGCAAATAGGATTGAACGGAAGGATTTGAATGGAAAGAGGCGAGATATTCAACAATTGATTGCAATCAAGTTTGGTGAAGAGTGGACGATGTCGTTCAAAACATCTTGCAGATTCCAGTTCTTCTCATGTTTTTTTCCCTGACCATTCCCCATCTGACGTCCTTTCCTGTGATCCATGCTCCCTGTCAGTAAAGTGGATGTTCTGTGGAACGTCCAAGTGAACGACAAGAAGTTGGAACCTTGCGGCATGAGCCTGTACTCGAAGAAACGGTTGCCGGTAAGTGCGGGCGGAAGCCGCTTGTAGTAAAGCAAAGGTCAAAAGATGGTATGAAAAAATGTACATACATGTCCAACATATATCTGGTTTCGTGCGGGGGTGAAAAAATCACCATTATAAATTCCCAGAATGACCCTATACGATGAGTGCCATTTCTTGACCGTGCCGCACATGGAACGCGCCTTTTTGCCGCCATGCTGGGATGTACCATTGCACTTTCGAACATATATATATTTGCTTAGAACTATGCATACCACTTTACAAAACTATATAGAATGACACTAATGACACCCAAATTGTTGATGATTGGCACTAGCTGCCAAAGGATCCGAAGGGCCCAGCTTCAAGAGCATTAGGCCGCCAGATTTTGCGCTCCAAAGAAAGAAAAAACCGCCGAGAAACATGCTGGTTCACGGGATTAGCAAAACTCATGGTTGATCACATGGTGATGGAGTATGATATGTAAATCAAAAACCCCCCCTTGTGACCAGGGGCTTGGGAGCACCTATGATNCGGGATTAGCAAAACTCATGGTTGATCACATGGTGATGGAGTATGATATGTAAATCAAAAACCCCCCCTTGTGACCAGGGGCTTGGGAGCACCTATGATACATATTTATATAGATTATATAACTGTAACCACATATATATACATATCATCCACATCTTGCAAGTAGATGACATGTGGACATGATTTTTATGACAAGAAAGTCCGTGAGTTTCCGCTCACATTTGCCTTTAAATGTTTGGTCAACTCCTTTCATCACGACGAGGAGAAGACGCAGTCCAAGTGGCCCGAGTATGCGGTCAAGGTGGGAAACAATCAAGTGTGCAATGTGATTTTGATACAAACTACCGCTCTGTCAATGGATTGGTTAGTGGGAAAATTTACAGGAAAGCCTCATATTTCATAGGAAAATCCATGGTTTCCTATAGATTTTCCCTTTAACCAATCCATTGACTCTGCATAGATGTGGAAGACCCACCATTTCAAGATCACTTTCCTGGGAGAACCCATGGGTTTTCCACATCTGTGTCATTTTATATCTCAGTATCCCAAATAGATATTGCCTGGTTCTGTCCCAATCATATACTGACAAGGTGCTGCCCAGTACTGAGCCAAGTTGGTTTACAACTTCAATAACATGCAAGAAATACATAGGGTTTATGGCTTATGGTAGATGTATATATAATCATCTAATATCATTAATTGGGGGTTATGAAGCAACCAACATAAGTTGCAAAGTGCGCCACGTTGTACGTCCCATGTTCAGAGTCTGAGGTGATCAATACCAAGACCATGGAAGAACTTGGCTACGAGGCCCTTCATCTCTGTTGGAAAAGACCCTCTGGCTATTTAACATAGCGAACTGGAAAACCACCATATTTAATAGGTAAATCACCATGAAACATCTATAAATGGGCCATCTATACCACGGCTATGTTAAACAACATGGTAAAATCATCTGATGAAAAGCAAAGATGTGATGAAGAAAAAGGATTATCCATGCTTTCCTGTAGATGTCCCCTTCATCCCTTTTTGACCCATTGTGAACAAAAGGTCCAGGAAGTATATCTTGAGTTGGAGGTTGAAACCTGCTGCTCAGTCGTTTGGACACAGCCACACATATCTATGATGGGCTATTTCTTGCTGATTTGACTTTTGTCCTGTCGTATTATCATCCCTATTCCCTATTGCGGCTGATGATCTTAATAATTAGACAAATTGTTTCAGCTGTGTTTGCACACCTTCAACTTGGAAGCCCGCAATTTACGTTGCTACTGATAGCTGAAGGAGATGCCGCAATTGATTCATTCAGGCACGAAGTTGTCCCTCTGATGTAGACCGTTCTGTTGTTGTAAGATGTTCTGTCCCTGCAGATGCAGAGATGTTTCCTCAAGTGCAAAAAAATGTACCCTCAGTACAAGGTGGCCACACACCTAGACATCTGCAAAAACACCTACTCCCACTTCAAGCTATCTACTAAGATTGAGGAATAACCTCAACAGTTTGGTGTGCCCAATCACCCGGCCTCCGAGTTTGTGATCGCCACAATCACTGGTCAAATGAGGCATCTGTGAATCGAGAGATTTGTGTTTTGAAGATGCTGAGTCATCCAGTTGGAAGCCCAGAGCGGATCCATGGACGAACTCCCTTACAAGTCAGTGCATGTGGTTGTGGTGGTTGTGGATCATTATGGATCATTATTGATCATTATTGATCATTGTTGATCATTATTGATCATTATTGATCATTATGGATCATTATTGATCATTATTGATCATTATTGATCAATGTTGATCATTGTTGATCATTATTGATCATTATGCATCATTATTGATCATTATGGATCATTATTGATCATTGTTGATCATTGTTGATCATTATTGATCATTATGGATCATTATTGATCATTATTGATCATTATTGATCATTATTGATCATTATTGATCATTGTTGATCATTATCGATCATTGTTGATCATTATTGATCATGGTTGATCATTGTTGATCATTATTGATCATTATTGATCATTATTGATCATTGTTGATAATTATTGATCATTGTTGATCATTATTGATCATGGTTGATCATTGTTGATCATTATTGATCATTATGGATCATTATTGATCATTATGGATCATTATGGATATGGATCATGATTGATTCTTACTATTCGTGAACTTCTGATTGAATTGGTTACTTTCTGGCACCAAATTTGTCCTTACCCTGTGTGCTTCGGATATCCGGCCCAGGGCATTGCCCGAATGGTCGCAGCTTTTCGGTACAGAGATGGAGCATACCTGGTTTTGGAGTGCCCCCGACTGCTGCGGCCATGAGATGGGTCTGGATGTTGTCTTTGTTTTTTTTTTCGAAAGGAAGTAGACAGATGTCATCGACGTCAAATTGGTATGATTTTTTGTTGGTGAAAAAAATATATTGATTGTTTGCGCGGGCTCAGAATGTTTCAAAAGTTACACATTTGCCTTCCATGAGCTTTCAAATTGCAAGGCCCCTGCAAACAAAATACGTTTGGTCCAACTGGTTCTGGGCTTGGTCCATACAAGGTAGTGTCCCCGCAGTCATAAGTTGGTTTGTAAGCCCCATTAACTGTATATATATATATATACATATAGGAGTTTCCTAAAATGGGGGGAACCCCAAATCATTCATTTTATGATAAGATTGTTCATTATACACCGTCCAAAAATCGGGGATCCCACATTTATGGAAACCCCCATATCTACCATGAACATAAACCATAGTTTACCTGGTTACAAACCAACTTAGGTATCGTTCGGAAGCACCACTTTGTAAACGCCTGACAGTTGGACCTCCAGCTTTGCCTCAAACATCAGGTATGCTCACAAGGGAGATCTACACAATATGCTGTGTTCGCTGGGTAAACTCCAGGAGGAGAACGGGGAATTCATGAGCTATGACACCGATACCGATGACCTCTCTTGTGGTCATGGTGAAAGATCAGTTGGATGAGCAAGTTACAGTAGAAGTTAGACAATGAGATGGTTCCTTTAGGAGCGAGTTAGTGGCTGTTTTTTCCATGTCTACTACATCTAATGAAATGTTCATCGCAATGCAAAGATGATCAGAGATCACTGGTGAAATCAAGTGAATGAGCCTGGCACCAGCGGATAGAAGGTCTCATAGTCAACCAAACTAGCAGGCGATTGCATCTGGCTGGGCGATCAGAATGGCTAAATAAGGCGTTGTGTTTCTGGATTTGTTGATCACTTTTTTTTTCTCAGCTCCTCAATAGATTGATACTGCCATTGGAGGATGTGGCACGATTCTTTGTGGGCGAAGTGGTCGCAGCATTGTGTGCAATTCACGATACAGGTGTGGAGAGTGACAAGCTTGGGACTGACATGAATGGCGCATAACTGGTGTATTGATTTGAAATGTGATGAAATATGTATAGTGTATAGTATTGTGAAGTATATAGGGAGTTTCCGAATTCCAGAACAGCCAATCCATATGGTCAACGGTCAACATCGGTCAACTACGCCAGAAAGTGCAACAAACCACCGGTAATATATAATAGGTAATATATAATAGGTATATTTATATTTATGGATACATACCATGATATACCAAACATTAATAAAAACCAACCATTGAACCAAACATGTACCAGGCATTTGATAGCTGCAGACTTCTACCTGGATCCAGGCTTCGTGTACAGTGACTTGAAGCCTGAGAACGTTGTGGTGCGGGGCCAGGGTCATGACGGGGTGTATCACATCATGCCTGAAAACACTGTGAAATTCTAAGGTTCTAGAAGGTGTTTATAGGGACACTATATGGATACGGTTTGGACCCTTGTGGACTCTGCTGCCCTTGCCGAAGTTTGAGGGGGCAAAGAGATGTTCACCCAATAAAGGTGTGATTTCATGAGCTTCAGTTGCACAATCCACAATTTTGCATGTACGCTATTCATCGTTTGACTCGAACCTTCCCCTACTTGTCTCGTTTGAAGTCGATCAGTCCCTGCCTCCTGCGGTTGGGACCCGTCGTGGGCCCCTTTTCAGCGTTTCTGAAACAGCTTGGGCTCTCAATCAGTTCCCAGGCGAATTCCCAGCACCATTTCTGATGTATCATCATGGCATCAGTTGGTTTGGATTCCATGTCTTCACACTAACAAAAATTATCAAAAAGCCCATTGTTACAGTTGCCCCTTTAGATGATCTTACCTGGCAATAGAGAAATACCTTGTCATTTCATTGACCATAAAAACATATTGTCCCGTGTTTAAACACCACTGGTGACTGGGGAAACCAAGCCCAGTGTCTAGTTTCCCTCCTATTCGGTGAGTTGAAGTGGGTATATGATGCTATATACCCGGTTTGTGATATTTGGGTTTGCTGGATCACATATGTATCCCCCTTTCCACCCAATGTTGTTGGACATTGAACCTGGCCAGACCCGAAGATCCAGCAAGAAATGGGTCATATCATCACCAAAACCAGGGGTAGATGGAAAATATTGGTTAATGGGAAAATTTACAGGAACCCCCTATGTTTTATGGGAAAATCCATGGTTTCCTGCAGATTTTCCCTTAAACCAATCCAATGATAGATGGAAAATCTTGAACACAGCCTTCCATCTTGCCTGGGTGACTGTCATGTTTTTGGCATCGGTTGAACGGGCCAGATGTCATATGGTAGACTGGTCAATCCTTCCTTTTCTCTCTGACAATTTCCCTCCATTCAAGTTCTGAGGTAATCCCAATTGACACAGTTTCATACAGTTTCACCATTTGGAGGTTCTTATGCACCCTGTACAAAGTGGTCTTGATAGATTTCGCATGTTTTCGCAAGTTGAATCAGAACAAGGCATGCTTGGGTTGAAAAATCAAGATCAACCAACTTATCTATCAATTGGGTGTCCACTTTGTGCGCATTGTTTGAGACCCACATTTAGGTCAACCTTGGATCGATGCTTGAATGCAACTTTGATAGGCTTTTTCTGTCCGAATGACAACCAAGCTCACCACACCAACCAAATTTTGCCAAACAAGTGGGGATCTATATATATATATATATCTAGGTAAATTATAACGACCTCACTGTGACCTCACTGGAATATATGGTTAGTATAGGGAATCATCCCCAAATGGCCTTAATTCAATTTCAAAGATATCGTATACCTTTGTCATTGTACAGTATGTTCATATCAACTATATAATAGTATGTAATATAACTATATATATATATATTGTATATCATTCTTTGTCTAGATCTCTCCATGATATCATACATACTGGGATGCTCCAAAGGGGGCGCCCAACCTCTCTCAGATCACCTCTTCGAACCACGCGAAGCTCACGGATTTTGGTGGCTGTCGACCCATCACCGACGAGGCCATGGGATGGAATGGGTATGATGTGTCCATTTTGGGGGGAAAATGCCAACTTTGGTAGGATGTATCTATATTCGGAAAAACAGCGGCCATGTTTATTTATATATATATATAATTATATATATATAATCATGTATATATAGATATTATATATCATATACATTAAACGCATGATGGGATGTGATGCACTTCCTTCCTGGCGCCCCCATTGGCCCTAGGCGGCTGCCAACTGCCGTCGCGCTTTACTGAAACGTCTCAGAGATGGGGACTGGCGAGCCCAGGAGTTGCTTAGCGCCAAAGACAAAATGCTGGGTTTAAGCATCAAAAATGGTGGTTTAATGAGAAGATACCCTAGGGCAAGCTAACAAAGATGTGGAAAACCCATGGTTTCCCCAGGAAAATGATCTACAAATACAGGAGGGTAATAGGTATATAATGGGGAATATACTGGAAATTTCCCCACTGAGGGCTCCAGTTGGGATGACCCCTGGGATTCTAATCCCGATATAGGTTGGGATATGGGGCCACTAAAAATATGTTATACATCAGCTTACAGATGGAACTGCAGGAATAAAAAACGGGACTGAATCAGCAACCGCTAAGCAAACATGGACTTTGTTCCATAATTGCAGGTTTTAATGGGAACGTCATTGAACTGAACGGGGGATTTTCCAGCAAGCCATGTTTGATTGCAGAATGGTACAAGCTAATCCCATTCATGGTCTATAAATGAGGACATATGATACAGACATGATCCATAATATTGGGGATCTGATCCACATCTTGGGGTTGTGACTTCCCAGAATTGGTTTGTTAGGGAACATTGATTCCTGATTCCAGAAACCACCAGGTTCCAGGGTGAAACGAGTGTCCCCTCTGTCTACCCTTCAACCAACCCAGGTGTTTCACGTCGAAATCCTCCAAGTTTGGATAAATGGTGCCTGCTTCACCCCTAGCTTCACCCCTATGCTGCAGTATTGATGCACCATGGGACTTGGGCTGATTGATCATCATGTTCTGTATGAAGTTGCCATATTTTAGGGCTTCAGATGTTTGGACAAACCCAGATCCTCTCATCCTACTGTTTGTTATATCCCATTGATCCCCGCCATCATATTCCATCATATTCCATAATCTTCCATCCCCATCCCCACAAAAAACTTGCTTTTACCCTCTGGTAAACTATAACATAGCTATGGAAAATCACCATTTTTAATGGGAAAATCCACTATAAATGGCCATTTTCAATAGCTATGTTAGTTCACCAGAGGGTAGACCCCCATTGTCCTCTCCCCCATTTCGGTAACCCATCCCCTGGCACCTTGACAGCAGAACGTCGCAGGATGCCCCAGAGGTGGAAATCTCTGAGCAACTTGCCCTGGTGACCAATCGGAGAATCCTCATGGGAGAATAGCAATAATAGTAATGTGGGTAAAACAATAATAAACCATCCATTTTGGAATGGTTTATACCACCTATTTATGGTGATTTGGGGGATGGTTTATTATAGTTTTACCCACATTGCCGATTTCGGATGATTTTCCCTTTAAAACCTCCATTTTTAGGTGATTTTCTATGGCTATGTTAAATAACCAGAGGGTAATAGTATATTCTCAATGATTGAGTATTTTTGGTATTGAATATTATTGAGAATATACATTACGTCATTGATAATTGAGAATAAGATTGAAATCTATTGCAATTTACTATTATTGAATTATTTACTCATTGCCATGGGAGGGTACTTCAATAATAGTCACTGGTAGTCACTATAATACAGAATGATATCCCATGATATCCCACAATATTCAATATCATCAATACCAGGGATATTCAAAAATGTAACGATATCCAATAATATTCATAATTGACAAAAATAGTCCACGATCCAATTCAACTAACCCACAATACCAACAGTGGCAATGGGAGAATAGTGGCAACAACAACTAACAGTTGAAGAATATTTACATTAGATATTACAGATACTTATCTGGTGATATAAAAGGGGAATATGAACTATATAACTTAACAATAATGGATGTGTAGTGGGATACAATCCAACACATTCTTTCCAGTGGTGAAAGGACGGAACTACTTGGAGGATCATCCCGCAAATCGCAAACTGGTTGAGAAGCATAGTCATAGTTCGTTCACCCAGTTGGGGGTTTCCTAAAATGGGGGGTACCCAAAAATGGATGGTTTACAATGGAAAATCCTATTAAAATGGATGATTTGGGGTACCCCTATTTTAGGAAACCTCCAGTTGTATATTGAATAGCCTCACGTATGGGAATTACTAACCAGGCTTATCAATCAGTTACGAAGTTGGACGATCCTCCAGGAGGGAGCTGAGAAATTAAAAGTTCTATCCAACTTTTCCCTAATCGGGAGCCAGTTGGAGTTGCGAATTAGGTCGTTTCTCGTTTCAACACATGATAGTTCCGGGCTGCTTCATCCGGGTCATCCCAGGAATCGGACTGCTTTGGATCACCAGAGTTCAGCCATTTCTATATTGCATAAGCTACTTAGATGGGGGACTCAGAATCACCAAGTAGAAAGACCTCTTGGTAATTTTTCACATAGCTATGGAAGCCATGGCCCATTGAATTGAACGAACTCAAAACTGGTGATTTTCCAGCTTTCAAATTGTTAAATTACCAGAGGGTACGACACCATCCGATTGGAGGATTTACTGTATATGGATGTCTGGATCTGATATTGTTTAGGCTTTGGATGGATGTGTATGGGTTGAATGGATTGCAAGGTGAGGCCCCCGAATGATACGTAAGTTGGCTGAACTAAGTAGGCCAACTGTGGTTTATGGTAGGACTATAGTTTCATGGCTTGATGAATCCAAACAACAGAACTGGACGGCATCTCCTTGTAGGAGATTGGCCCTTTGATATGAGTTCTGCATATTGAAAAACGGGCATGTCAAGGTATATGTTGTATTTCTTCCTGGCAATGCAGGCATATAGGATAATTTATGCTCATATCCGGGTTTTTACCCCGGGGAATGGTAGTTGAATACAACGTGCTTTGTTTGCCAACACATGGGGATATATTCAGCCAACATCAGCTAACTAGGGTTGTAATAAAGTCATTGCAGTGTTGATTTTTCATGTATGTACGTTGGATTGTTCGATCGTGACGGGGTCAAGTTAAGTTGATACAGTAAATATATATATAATGTGCAAATCTATTGTCAACGGAATTCAACATATGACTTAATGGCTTAGTGGCGTTACATTTGATAAGTCAGAATTGAATTCAAGTCACCTGGTATGTTTTCCGTTCTCCCCCAAGGTGTGAGGAAGAGATCATCGATGATGGCCGAGTGGAGGGAACGATGATCTACCTACCCCCTGAGGTGCGAAAAGCCTGAAAGTATGTGACAACTGCGGATGTTGATTGATTGGCCGAAAGGTTGAGAAACTCAGAGCACAATTTCAGGCTCGATTCTTCTCTGTCAGTTTTTTTGGGGATGTTGATTCGCCACAAGCGGAAGTGTGACCACTTATAGGATGACGAGAAACTTTTAGGGATTCTTTGTACCGGAGGGATCTGTACATGGATGTGCAGTTAGGAAGTGGCTAATGAAATGCACAACTGCAAGCGGGTTGCTTCATCCACAATGAGCAAATGTACGAAATGCAAATCTTTCAACCCAGGAATCCTAACTGCTTAGATAACCCACATATAGCTCTGGTATATCCTGCATTTATAACTGGTCATTTCATTTGGTTGCTGTATTACCTTTCGACTCCTGGGATGCGCATCCAAGTCCGGAATCCCTCGACTCAGACACGTCGTAGAGTCGTTGTCCGGGGGTTGTGAGGATGATGAACAGTCTGGATGAGTCTAGATGCATTAAAAATCATCTGGATTCTTCCGATCATTGGTAGTTATTGTGTTCTACCCTTTGGTCTAGTAGACTAAGAGTTTGCGATTGGAAACAAAATCACCATTGTACAAAAATCATCAAAAAAACTAGACCCTCCGGTAGTCAGATACATGGAATGCTAGAAAGTCCACCATTCAGCTCAATGATTTTCCGACCTAGGAACCTCCATTGAGTTGGGGACTTCCCAGCTGGCCACGTTTGATGACACGGGAGGGTTAAGTAGGTTCATAAGCACCGTTATAAACCATCATGAACCATTCTTAGCCATTCGTAACCATTCTTAGTATTAGTTCTTAACCAATATGAAGCATTATGAACCATTAGTTCTTAATCAATGGATTGGTTTAAGGGAAAATCTACAGGAAACCATGGTTTTTACCATAAAATATGGAGGTTTCCGGTTAAAATTTTCCCTTAAACCAATCTAGTGACTTAAGCATTGTGAAGCATGAATCACAGCCATGGCAGCTTGAGGTGGTGAAGGGCGGCATGCCCACTTTAGCCTCAGATGCCTGGGCGCTAGGGTGCGGGGTGAAACCGGACCGGACAACCGGGACACCGAGGAAACCAGGACAGGGTTTAGGGTGAAGATCCACATTTTGGTGATTTCTGGGATGAATTATTACTGTAGAATTCACCATGATTCGATTTTAGTCGATGTTTATTGTTGATTTTAGCGTAAGGCTCGCTATAGTCAAGTTGCTGTAAAGAATACTGCAGATATCGAAGATTCACCATGAATGTCGATCCTTTCCTGGGAAGAAACCATGGAGTTTATGGAATTTCCTGGAGGGTAGCTCTTGGAGTTTCTTGGATCAGAATGGAGTTCCAAACCTTGGCTGATCATAGATTGGAAAAACATGTTTCTTTCCACATGTTTGTGGTGTTCTTGAAAAAAGCATGAGAACCTCAAGAATCTTAAGGCGAAGTCTGAGAATTGCTTTAAGGGAATCAACCCGGGGTTTCCAATTCCATCCGGGATACCCCAGGGTATCCCCTAGTTCTCATCCATTTTCAATCCAGTTGGGAAGATCTCCACATTTTACTGGAGAAATCCCACGGTGTTTCACCCCCCGGTCGCCAGGTGTTTACTCTACCAGCTGTTGACTGGGCGTCCACCGGTTTGGGCCGGGCGCCTCGCGGGAAACCGAAGTCATAAGGGGGAATTGAATGTGAATGGAATATTATGTATATCTACATGTAGGAACGTACATGTTATTACGCATGATATGATATGATATTATATTATATTATATTATATTATATTATATTATATAAATATATGATGATATGATATGATATGATATGATATTATATTATATTATATTATATTATATTATATTATGTATGATGATATGATATGATATGATATTATATGATATTATATGATATGATATTATATTATATTATATTATATTATATTATACAAATATATGATGATATGATATGATATGATATGATATTATATTATATTATATTATATTATATTATATAAATATATGATGATATGATATGATATGATATGATATGATATGATATTATATGATATGATATGATATTATATTATATTATATTATATTATATAAATATACGATGATATGATATGATATGATATGATATTATATTATATTATATTATGTATGATGATATGATATGATATTATATGATATTATATGATATGATATGATATGATATTATATTATATTATATTATGTTATATTATATTATATTATATTATATTATATTATATTATATTATATTATATTATGTATGATGATATGATATGATATGATATGATATGATATGATATGATTGTGCACACGCACTCACATTCATTATACATTACATGTATATATATATATATACGCATATATGATAGTGTAGATACATTACATCTACATACGCACAATGCCCGCAACTTTATATATGTTCCGCTGGTCCGCCCTCGGATAAAGATCCCAATTGAGAAGCGTTTTTTTTTGAGACGATGCCTTTTAATTCGAAAGGGAACTGCATGATATGTTGCGTAGGCTGATGTTGTGGGTTTTGCAGTGTCGTCGCATAGGCGGCGTAGGCTCCTCGTGTAGGCAGTTGTTGATTTTTAGGCGTAGGCAAGATTGCGTAGGTTGAGTTGGAAATGTTGATTTCCTCATAACATGTTGGGGGTACCG
>BGPT01001108.1:170639-188822 GCA_003297045.1 Symbiodinium sp. clade C Y103
CAGTGGGCAAACACATTGCCAATGAATGCCAATGCCAGGCACATGTGCCTGCAGGCTTTCCGGCAGTCTTTCTTCTTCTTCTTCTTCTTCTTCTTCTTCTTCTTCTTCTTCCTCATCCAGCTCTTCAAGTGTCAAAAAGACTTGCGTAGGCGCTCGCGTAGGCAATTTCTTGTNTGCGTAGGCGGCCTTTCACACGGCGTAGGCCCGCGTACACACTGCGTAGGCACCCTAAGTTAGTGTATAGGACCCAAGCACCCAAAAAAAACATTGCTCAATTGATGGGTTGGGATGGAGAATTCCGCACCAGGACCAGCTTCCTGGGTGAGGATATATTCGGAAAGCCGGAAGGTCAAAGGATCTCAACTTGAAATCTCCAAAAAGCAGTTGATGTCCAAAAGTGTCTATTTCATGTCATATTTACAAGTAATATGGTAAAGCAATCACCAACTACCCATACTTTGTTGGTTTATACGAGCCATGTATGGTAAACTTGGGGATGGTGGATCCTATTGCTTTACCAACACTATATCCACGGTATATGATTCATAGCCTATGATGCTTCGAGGGTCAGCCCCGTTGTGGGAATCCAACTTTGATCCCCATAACTCTCCTGTTATCGAGGCTGATAGCGAGCTGGAGGAGGCTGGAACTCCCCCGCAGAAGCTCGATGATTTTCCCCATGAAAGCCTTGAAATTTATCGATTTGTAGGGGATTGTCCATTGCCACATTTGATTACCTTTAGGGATCTTTAGGGTAGATGAGGGTAGTACACGTTTTTTTTTGCACGCCAATTTGATGTTTACCTCTGTTGTGGGGCTGATATGCGGCATGTGATGATAACAGAGCCGACAGTGCTTGGGTCAAACAGCCAGCAAAATGAGCAACGACAGAAAGCGCACACAGATGTCAAACAGCCAAGAAAAATATAATAAGGAGCTTGATAATAAACGATCAACCATCGGAAGATGTTTTCTACTATTTGAGGTAATGTCAAACCGACATCAGCAACAAACCCTCCACCTGCTGTGATACCTTTGCTTTCAAGATTGCGCCCGGCGATGTTGCGCAACCAAGGGTTTGATTTATCCTGGGCTGACATGAAACGGCAATGATAGGGATTACAGCTCCAACATCATATCACCAGCAATCAGGGTGTGTGCTAAACGATAGAGAAGACATGCCCCATGGACGACTTTTCAGCTCTGGACATGTTAGCCGTATGTTGCACTGATTTTGGCATTCTTGGGTCAAGACTTGTAGTATCCCTGGAAATGGATTCTTGGAAGCCGAGAATGGCAATGCTAAATCCAAAACCCTTTCCCTTTCAAGCAGTGGATGGATAGTGGAGCCCAAAAAAAACGTATGTCCCCAACCAAAGAGCCGGACATGGGTGTCGAGTCGCGACTGTGCAGGAAATCAAGTCAAGGATTGTCAGTTTTCAACTGGATGATGGTGCGATGGAGATGGGACTGGGAGCCTATTGTGTTTGCTGTTCTTGTGCTTGTACCTGCTGCTGCAGTGGTGGTTTTATTGTCCTTTTTTGTTTGTTTTTGTTGAAACAAGTCCGTTGCGGTGGGACTCTCCTAAAGTTGTTGGTACTACTTGCTATTTAGAACACAATCCGAGTGAGCACCCCCTGGGGCAAAGTTATAGGTAGAAACATGTAGAAACTATATGGATGCACTAGTACCTTTGGATACCACTTAAAATGATTGTCTGAATCTTCCCTGATTTTTGTCACTGTGATTGGCTTTCTTTTCGGCTGTTCTTCCACATAGCTGCCATAGCTATGGGTTAAGTCGTGGGGGATCCCAAGGGGATCACAAATGGTCGGTAATGTTGGGGGCTTCAGAATTCTTTACCCATACCCATATCTCCGGAGTGCATCCCTGAGGATAACTATATTATATATCATAAATATCCAGTGGTGAATGGAGAATCATCCAAGTGACCATCTTAGTATTGGAACCTACGTTTTAATGAAACCCCCACATGGTTTACGACTACTCGTATCCATGAACATCCCCCATTCCTGGCTGCAAAATCTCCGGTAATTTCACATGGAGGCTGAAGCCATGGCCCAATGATTTACCAACTGTGGATGGTTGCGAAATCACCAGTTGGTAGATGGTTTATCCATATTTTATCCCATTATAATAACCCATTGTTTTTAGTATTTTATAGTTATCAATAGTTACCAAGTGGTTCAGGATTTTGTTCATCCACAGTATGTGAGTGCTGTTCATGGTGATTCCAGTTCGCACACTCCAAATTATGACCAGGCATAGCTCAGAAAAATGGATTGCCCGCGGGGAACGAGCGTCATCCTGCTTGGGGTTTTCTGAACTGGTGGACCGCAGCCGAGAAAAGTCTCGTTGCTTAGAGCTGGTCGCCGTAAAGTTGACTGCTGAGAAAAACACGTGAAACAATGGCTGGATTCAATGGTTGCTTCCAATCATGTTGTCAATATTGTTCGATTGTTTGTTGGATGGAAAAAAAAACATGTTGGACGATTGTGATGTATCATGATACTGATTCCAATCGACAAAATTTGGGGGTGGCTCAACCGCCAACAATGTGATTGAGAATGGTATGATTGCAACATGTTTTGGGGCCCCCTCTTTTGCGCGTGACATATGGAGACGCAACATACGCTTGCGGGCATGAAAAAGCCCAATCAGAAGGGCGTGCGGCTCAACGTGGTTCACTTGGGTACCATGGCGGCACAGTTGGTGTTTTCCGCACAGGCACAAGGAATCACCTAAGTACAGCTGATCATCAGTTTGCTGGCACCTTCTAACGGCTCCTTAATGTTGTGGATGTCCCATACCTTTTCTAAAGAGACAAACAAGAACCGTTGTTGGATGGCTTGGGGTTCCTCAGTTTCTCCGTTCGCAGTTTTTGTGAACCTGACAACTCCCATCTAGTGACTTCACTGTCTTCTTGTATGATAATCACAATAGTAACAATATTGTTAGTGACAGTGATTAATTAAGATAAAATCATCATAACAGTACCTACTCACAAATAGTAACCACGGTAATAATTTCCGAAAGATATCGTATTAATATACTCAATAATGCAATCATACTGCATACTACTGATAATGATAACAATGATAGTAACAATAACATCATACATGATTATGCTCGTGTTCTTGGGATGGTTTGGAACAGAAACACAACAAACAGAGGGGGTTGTTCAGTTGAAAATCCCTCATAGACCAAAGTTTCTTGGTTGACTCCTCAGGGTTTGTTGCGCCCTGAGGGGAAGACACGTCACGAGATGCGCACCAGATGGGATGGTGTGGTGGAGTCTGGATTGACCTCTGGCGAATGGCATGTGAGTGGTCGAAAAGATGTTTTGCTACGAAATGGCAAAGATTGAGTATATTGAGGTTCCCCAAGATGGTTGTACCCCAAAACCATGGATTTCAATATGTTCTAATTTTGGATGGTGTGGAGGTACCCCCATTTTTTTCGAAACCTTTATATAGTCAGCTACAAAACAAAAACGGTTTGAAGGGTAAATCTGGCAATATGCCAACATGATGGATTCACCATTTCATCCAGCATTTCAGGGTCCATTAGGGGTCAAAGATCCAGCGGGAGGACTAGAACTGCTGGTGGTGCCCCCGTGGCTCATATGGTTGTTGGTTGATGTTGACCTCAGAAAAAGATCCATGAAGTATAGAGATATGGTCACTGGAGTCCTACAAAAGTCTACAAAATACATCAAAATACCAGCTGGCTGCGTTTTGGTATGCTTGAATGAAGAGTTTGTGGAAAATCTGCACGAAACCATGCTTTTGTTTACCACCAGATATGGAGCTTCCTGACATGTTTGGGGGAATTGCAAAATTATCTTCTGCTTTTGTTCATATTTGTGATGGTCGTCTCATTTTAACGTTGAACGGTAGGGGATGACCCGGAGGTTCCCTTACTGCTCAGGAAATGACCACCTCAAATAACATGCGCTGCCAGCAAGAGATACCAAGTCGTTTGGAGCCATCCGATGTGACCAAGGTTCACTTCTCCCAACAAAACCTTGGTAGCAAGTAGGACCTGCAAGTGCCGGAAACATACCAATGGTGGTCCGCACGACCACCGCAAAGTGTGCCCCATGGCTGCAACTGGTCCTCGCACCCGGCCTAGCCCGGCCTCCTCCCCCTCCCTGGTTCCAAAAATGGCACTAACAACACAAGTAGTGCTGCGACACCGATCCACCACTCCCTACAGAGCCCAGCAGCGAACACCCACTGCAATGCTGGCACAACTTAGCCCAGGTGCACTACTCGGAGGTGAGAGATTCCATTCCAAAAAATTGTATCCCAACTGACAAATGAGGTTGTTTGCAACTATGGTGCCACAAAGTCCCGAGGTTTAAAAACATGTTTCATACATGTAAAACAAAAATACTAATTGTCCCAAAAAAAATCTGGATGCAATTTACTTCCCCCCAAAATTTTCCTGTGTCCAGCGTGCCAATTTCTGGTGCAGGTCGTAAAGTCCGCATCGAAGGTTTTGAACGTGCGGAAGCTGCACCGCTGCAGGAGTTCCGAAGACTGCTGGGTCAATTGGAGCAGCAGATGCTCGCCAGAACGGGGCACGGAATGGCAGGAGACGGCACGGGCCATAGCAAAGTCTTGAAGATGTTGATTGGATAAAACCGTTATATAGCTACATTATGTGGATACAGTATACGGTGATATAATGGAGGATATGAAATAACAATAATGGGTATATAATGTATATAATAATGGTGTATACAGTGGGATACAATCAAGAATGGAGGGAGCGGCAAAAGGAGCTATGGTTGTATTCATATTCCCAAAAAAATGGGGAGCCAAGGAGCTGCGAATCGAGTTTCCAAACCACATCATAGATCACATCTTATGACTTACAGTACGACCTGCCATTGTCAGAGTGAAGAGGACATTTGGGTAAGATGGGCATTCAGCCATTCAGTCCAGAAAAACATGCATATATGATCATATGTGATGTAAGCAACGAAAGCTGCGATTTTGCTTCTGGTTTGGATAATTACAAGCGATCTCACTAGCGCGAGCACGAATGATAGCTGGGAATGTTGAGACTGTGCAAACATGATTATCATATCATCATTGCAGTAGATTTACAGAGGTTGTTGGCATACTTGTGGGTCAAAATAGTATGAACACATCCCAACAATCGCTAGTTCACACTGAGGGTGTGTCAACTGTGGCTCCAGTTTGGGCATTTGTGTCAAGGGTCAAAGGGTGGAGAGCTTGCCGAAGAGCCAGTGAGGGAAGCTCTTGATCAGCTTGTTTGAGATACTTAGCATCTTAGCTTACAGGCCACTAATCTCCATGGTTTTGCTCTCTGACAAGCCCAGCTTCAACCAGTGAGAAGTCTTGCTCTTATCATTTTCATTCATCTTCACAGGCTGATGGCTGTTCTGGATCCCACCAACCAGTTTTGCGGTGGCTACCCTTTCTCCATCACCGTTCCCATTCACATCCCATTCCCATCCATCCCTTTTTGGGTAGTTCACTGTTCTGACGGTTTTCCCCCCGCGGGCGCGGAGCGACCGTCCGCAAGGTATATGCGGGACATTGCACAGTTGCGGCAGCAAGTGGGTCAGTCCACAGGCCCTGGTCAGTCGGGTCCTGTGGGTCCCATGGGTCTTTCAGCCAAGAAGCTGGGCCGAAGGTGGAGGTCGCGGCTGGGGTCATGTCAACCCTGAACAAACACCCAAGTTACATATTTATACATATGTATTATATTTTATGATTAATTCATCATGTTGGTTACAAGGTGGTGCCCCATAGCTACGTTGGTTCGTAACTAGGTCAGCTGGGTTTTTTGGTAGATATATCAAAAGCTAATGGGGTTTACAAAGGTTTATAAACCAAGAGACAAAACTTGGCGGACATCACCTTGGAGGGGGTTCCCAACTCATCGGTGATGTTTCACCATGACCCCCTGGCCATTCTCAGTGCTGACGGGGGGTGATCCAACACTCAAGGAGAAGTTGATCAACTGACAATGAAACACAACGAACAAAAAAGCTGCTTTGACTTAGGAAACGTGGGTTTCTTGTGGTTTCTTTATCAGAGATATAACAAACAATGATGCAGTGGAAGCCCCGACCTTTGAAATCACCTAGCCAAGTGTCAGTGAGACCATCAAACTTCAAAATTGCATGGTCACATATGGTCACCAAAGAGCGCAGTGCAGGACAGACGTGAAAAAACGCCTTGGGTTCAAGGCTTACCTCGGGATCTGCCGGATCCTCCCGTAGCATTCCAGCCTGACTGCAGCCGAGGAATGCCAACTTATTGAAAAAAGACGATGATACCAGAGGTCCCAATCTCAGAGGGATGCCAGGGGATGCCAAACTGCCATGATGGCGCCATGTCTTTTTTGTATTCACCAACGACATCAACATGTATCATGCATATTCACAATGTAGCTTGATATTCGATACAGATTCGATACATGTATCATGGATTTTCGTGTTACAAGCGACGCAGTGAGGATGCCCCAGTTGGTCGCAGTGAGGTCGAGAGGAGGAGTCGGATGCAGAGAATTCCACTAGCTCGGCTATGGGAAATCCTCGCTTTGATTCTCAGCTGCAGCGGGCAAGTTGGCTGTGGATTTTTGACTGGGACAGCTGGGATCAGCTGGGACCGGCGAAGTCGATCAAAAAAACGGCTTGAAGAACGGTGGTCCGTTGTTTTTCCCTGACATTGACCATCATTTCCAAGAGTTTTTGTATGCCATGGGCAGAGCCCCTGCCATCTGCAGGCCAAGTCATCGCAGTCTCTTGGCGAGGGCCCGATCAAGGCCAACTCGAAATTCGATAAGTTCCACAGATGTTTGATTTCAGGATATGATGCTGGTTGATCTGGTTGGTGGTTTGGGATGATTTTGATGTTCCATCCTATTTGGGTCTGATAGTGCAAACTTGACCAATACTTTGGGGGAGGGGTCGAACCCACAGACCAAATATTATATGGTGGGGCCCGTCAGATTCAGCATTGACAATGGTAGCAGGGACGTGAACTTTTGGTATATTCCAGATGTTGCAGTTATAAATTATAACATACACTTAATTTTAGCTGGAGACTGTACATTTAACACACACTCATTAATTATCACTTATTTCTAACTGAAGTATGATATAGTATGCATTGATTGATGGAGTATTCAGTACATAATGTAGCTAGATGTATGCAGACACCATATATGTACATGTTGTCGGTTCTATAATATGTCTCAAAAGATGAAGACTCAGCTCTCAAGTGGCTCTCTGACGGGCATCTCACCCGACTGGGATGATGTTGTATCATTCTTATCTCTACAGGTACACGAATGACTTTTTAATTGATTGGGATGAACATGTTATTTCAATTGCATCCATCAAAGATATGAATCTCATCGGTGTAAGAATTTGTATGTGTACACAGGTATCCGTCGGGAAGTGATTTTAAAGACAACGAGGAGCTCCTACTTTAGCATGTGCAAAATGGTTGCACATTAGATGCCTCACATATATGAATAGCATCAAAGAACGTTCGCTTTCCGTGCGGAAAAATGAACGAACCGACAGGGGGAATTCGGAATAGTCCTTTAAGCCAGGGGCAGATTGTCCCCAGAATCCCAGCCTGACACTGGAACATTTGCCATGGTGGTAATGAAAAAACAAAACAGCTATGGACTCGGTCAATCTTGTAGACTTGCATACTTTAATCGTTTGATCATCTTTGCTATAGACGAACCAACCAAAACGATGCAGAGTATCTCAAACTCGGAAACACAGATTTCCCAGCTGGCCATCTCCGCCACCGAGACTCGCGACCGTTCGCACCTCCGACGAACCTGCTCCTCCTGCAGGCGACATGGGCCTGGGATGGGAATCCCATTGCCGGAATGTGGTTGATATTTGTGTGTTTCTCCCCTACTCATGGTTTCTACTGGAATTTGAACAGACAACTGGAGCCCCTTCCTGGGGGTCATTTCACGAAATGGTTGGATTGGTGGTCGATCTTGGGCCACTTGGGGTCAGGATTCAAGGGCTGAAAGCCCAGGATACACCAACGGTTCCAGAGATTACCGGAAATTATGGGAAGGCACCCCGTCAGACGGTGCATTCTCCCTCTGAACTCAAGTTCTTTGAGGTCTTCAACACCCCTGCAAGTAGCATCAATTCATATATACTCAATGTAGTAGCTACATGTATTTACCAACATGTTCACCCCAAAATTCCACCAACTGTACTTGAAGTATTTACCAATCTTTGGCCTAGAATCTAGTAAAAATATATGTAAATATTCTATATACAAGGAGAATCATGGAGCGCAGTTGTGGGACTTGAATATTCAAACATGGCTGGCTGGGAAGTCCACCAATTATGGAGGGTTTCGTTCGCAAAATCATGGAACCAAATGGGGGACTTTCCCGCCATGTTATAGCAGAGGGTAAATCCACCCATTCATTATATGGGTGTTTCCTGAAATGGGGGTACCCAAATAGCTGGATGGTTTATAAGGGAAAATCCCATCTAGAAATGAATGATTTGGGGGTACCCCTATTTTAGGAAACCTCCATATAACATATATATATATATATCACTCTTGCTTGCCGATTGCTGTACATTATGTACACTGTTATATGCCCTTGTTCATCTCCGAGTATCTCATGGCATACCCAAAAACCCATTGACCTCAACCAAATCCAGCCTGTTCTCCACGGGAATCCCCTGTCCCAAAACCTGCCAGGAGCTGACTTGTCATACTCCGGAGAATCCGAGGCGGAGTCATCTCAAGCGACCATGAAATCCACGCCCCTGACGCGGCTGGGCAACAACGAATTGGATTCCAATCGCGCTGGGAAAATCTGAGATGTGGAGGTTTCCTGAGCCAGGGGGGTTCCCCGCTGGATGTTTTAGAATGGAAAATCATGGAACATCTGAAAATCAAATGGATGAAACCTCCATGTCTTTGATGGGACTTCATGGTATGATTTTGTATAATTCTTTGATGGGATAGAACTAAGCAAGAATCTGATACCTGGGAGTTATCATTAATCGTGATGTTGTAAGATTTTTTATGTGATATAACTAACCATTATATGTGATATTTGGACAAGTGGCATTGGGAAAATCACGGAAGTCTTGAGTTGGAATGCTTAAAATGACTAGAACATATAGATATATAAATCTCTATAAATCTTCGGTTTGGGGCTGAACATGGACCCAGTTTTCCAGACTGAGAGATGGTGAGATTTTCGATGATCAGATTGAAGAGTCTTAATCCATCTTAATCCCATCTCCTGATATCTCCTGAGTCAAATCCTCCAAGTTCGGGACCCCAAAGCGATTCCAATGCCCTTGGAGCTCTTGGATGAAATCTTGCAGGGGGAATGACTGGGATGCGGATCTAAGAGATGTTTTTCAGCACTCCGGGAATTTTTGGGGGACATCAAATATATCGTGCATTCACTGGCGAACGGCGGTGTATCAACAATCAACAGGAACGGGGGATTGATAATTCTTCCTTTGGTTGATGATTTTTAAGTGATCATGTTTTTTTCTTAATAGTGTGCATATACATGCTATGCAATGTTTTCCCCGGCAATCAAAGCTGGCATTTTAAAGCCCATGGTTGATGCAGTAGATAATAGTTGATAGATTTGTAGATAGCGTTGCCTTAGAGATGGAGATTTCCAAGCCAGCCATGTTTGATTCCCAGCTGGTTTGGCAAGAACTCTGCCTCCCTCGAAGTGCTGTGGTGATGGGTGTGTGGTAGAAATCAGCTTTGAAGAACATCGTCTCAAATACAAAGCAACATCAAGTATTTCTCATGTTTGATGTATGTGTATGTGTACATATATTGTGTATTAAGCATTGCATATGTGTGATGTTGAATGATTACTGGTTGAACTCTGAAGCTCTGGTTTGGACAGCGAAGAGATGCTTCGGAAACATTTCTGCGTACTTTTTCAAGGCCGACAAAGGTCGCTTCAGATGGGAACCCCCAACGATATGGAAGTGGGATGTCAAGTATGGAGCAACCGAGGACGGATCCATTTCCAGACCCTCCCCCCCCAAAAAAAAGGTAAAATCCTCTAGCTTTGGTAACGAAACGTGGCAATGGTAGATCTCCCATCTATATATATATATATATACTTGACTTTCTTAGCTCTAAACCTCCATTTTACTTCGGGGAGTTTCCAGCTTTACCAAAATCGTGATCAGCTCAGGACGGTGAAAGAATCTTTATCCTCGAGGCCTGGACTTCCTGCAGGATCCATGTGGGTTTCAGCAAAACTGCTGGGTTTCAGCCCCCAAAATCGCCGCAAAAAAATCTGGAAGATGAGGTTTTTGAAACTCCTGGATTCTGGGTGCCCAAAAATTCTCAAACCCAAATGATGTTCAAAAGTCCATGTTCCTGACGATGTTCAAGGTCCGGGTTGAATGGAGGACATCAGGTTTTCAACGGATCTTGGGGTGCTCAATTTTGAGACACACCCACATGCATTCAAAGGGAAAACCATGGGAATTGTTTCTTTCAAGCAAATGCCAGATTCTTTTCTTCGGTAGCATCTCTTTTGCAATGATTTCAGGTTGTTTTTCATGATTTGGGGAGTCAAATGTTCCAAATGTTCAAGTTGTTTCCAGATGTTTGTCCAAATTTTCCAGATGTTTTTCCAAGTTTTCCCCACAAAAGAAATCAGCCGTTTGCCATTGATTTCTACTGACGTATCGACAATTCCGGGTTGAGTCGTTGGATAAAAAAGGAGGCCAGAAAATTCCGGCCACAGGCGCTCCTCGGAATCGTTGAAGGAGGATGAAGAATGTCACCCAGAGGCTGGGAGAAAGGATCGGAAATCTGAGATATCTTTGGGGCTTCAAAAAAGAATAGCAAGGACAGATTGAAATCGGTTTGGGGTTAAACATGGGTCCAGGTCAGGGATGGTCAGGGTATTTTGTGCCATCGATGCACTTGAGCTGAGTAGATTATGACCTCACGTCGCGACTGGAATCATGGTTACACAGCAGGGCTAACGATCTCAACGTAGCCTTCATTTTGGTGAGTAAATTCTTGTACTTATCCAGATTCTAGATGTCCCAAGTGCCGCGAGTGGTTCATGAACATCGCCCATCTTGAGATAAACCCAAGTGGTTCATATAGGTGTGTCCAGAAATGGGCTATGTTTACATGTGCATCCCAGTGACCGCCTGGTTAAGAAGC
This sequence comes from Symbiodinium sp. clade C Y103, assembly GCA_003297045.1. NCBI lineage: Eukaryota > Dinophyceae > Suessiales > Symbiodiniaceae > Cladocopium > Cladocopium sp. clade C. The sequence goes on from BGPT01001108.1 coordinate 181,877, forward strand.
CATGAATCTAACCCATGATTCGAACTGGGACTAGCCGATATATGATTTAGTTGGAGATGGTTTTTTGAAAGTGATGCCATTCGCCTTAAACTGTTGCTTCCCAAATCAAACAACTCAGGGATTTATGAACCCAGGTTGGCATATATGTACCTTCGATATTCAATTTGGGTGGAGAAAACCAACGATAACCAACCTTATGACTTGTGACTTGACTTTTTAGCATAGAAGCGGTAAAGACACTGGAAGGTGTTATTTATTTTATCACATCAAGCAAATTATGGGTCCCTTGGTATATGTATATAATATTCTATGTATGTGTGTATGTATATTTATGTATATATATATATATATGGGTATAGTCCATTCAAGATTTTTTACAGTGTTTTACAATAGTGGCTATTGGCTCTACTGTAATTGAAGCAAGAGTCCTTTGCTGTGATTTATAGAGGTGCATGTTTCATAGAAGTGATGCACGTTTCATAGAAGCTATGCACGTTTCATAGAAGCTGTGCACGTTTGATAGAAATTATGCACGTTTCACAAGCCACCTAACAACGTTTTCGCTCAACTGCGTCCTAAAAGACGTGCCACGTTGAAACTCTAAAACTTCAACGTACTATACCTATATATATATATATACATGCATGCACAAGCATACAATAGTATGTGCGTGCCGGTTTCTGACTATAAACTACAGAGATAATGACTCAAGGTATGGTGATTGCAGAGGATGCTACAGGTGCTTTTTTGAACAGACACTTTGCATCACAACTCTCAGCCAACCCAGCCCGGCCATAGTTTGAATATTGACACTTCGCGGTTGTGAGACAAGAGGACGAAACATGGCGTACATGGTATTATACATGGCATTATACATGGTTTGTTGCCTGATGATCAGTTGGTTTGAGACTGCAAATGATATTTTATAGTGCCCAGTTTTGTGCCCAGTTTGGTGGGTGGATGGGTACACCAATTTAGAACCATAGCCACATGGGCCATGCCTCCCATGTATCCAGGAATTGTTGGGTCATCCCTACTTGGAAGTGCACTGGAAGAGCTGTAGATATATGTAGATATATAACTATATAACCACAATTAACCGATATATAACTATATAACCATACTTATAGCAGTGATATCCCATTTTCTAGAGGGATTATTACACCATTGTTCTATCCATAAAACCATTAAAACATGTTAAAACCCATGGCCATGACCTGCCTCTGCGACCATCCAGGATGTCACCCACGAGATCCGCGAGGAAGATCTACCAAAGGCGCGGCTATCTATGTGCCTTGTACTTGTATCATTTTGTATCTAAGTAAATATATATATATATATATAAATATATGAATATGTTTGTTTATGAAGTGTATATATATATATATTTTTTTTTATGGCTTGTTGTCAAATTGTATATAATCATATATATATATATATAGTGTATGTGTATATATATATATATTATCGCGTATTTGCTTTTGCATGTTGCATTATATATATATATCTTGCACATTATGCATGCGTAGCATGTTCCACACATTGCTACGTACATATGTAAATATGATATAGATATACATACTTAATATGTATATGTCAGTGTATGAATATAAACATATGTATATATATATATATATACATGCATCAACATATATACAGACATACATTGGGTATGTACACGTATGTGATTGTATGTTCAGTGTGTGTTTTAATGCATGATGCTGCTTGGACAATTGTCTACCATGACAGGGCCGGGCTGAATGCTTTGGAGACGGACATCAATTCGTTAATTGCCAGGAACTATAGTACAGTAGATCTACGGTAGTATTGCATATCATCCCTTCCCTGTATGAGCCGTTAGTAATACCCTTGTTGATTGATTGTTACAGGGGGTTATACCTACCATGCCTTTATTGAATTATATATCATAATCCACAACAGGGATACTCTCTACCTATTGACCAATCAAACCAGTACAATGGAATGGGACAGGTATTTTTTCATGGCTTACATGAAATATACATATTGCAAATTCCAGTGCTTTACCTTCCGGTAAACTAAAATAAATACGAAAATCCACCGTTGTGGATCATTTCCTTGGAAACCATGGATTTTCCATATCTATGTTAGTTTCTAGTTCTAATAATCTCGGAGTTTTGCCAGTGATTACTTGGTATTCTGGACAAGAAGCGGCTGCAAGGAGATCGATCTTGGATCCTCAAAGATGAAGTTCTTCATCGAAGTAGGGAACAATCAAACCATCCACCCAAATCTGTTCTTGAATGTTGGACATTTACAGGGAAACAAAGATGTTTTTGCGTTATTTACTCAGGGTTTAAATACACCTGGGCTTGTCCGGAAATAGGGCAACCCCAAAATCCCATGAACTACGTCATTTTCCCTATTAAATGTGCAAGCTTTTTGGTTATCCCCTGTTTTTGGACAATTCGATCTCCACACAGGCGAAGTCGGCTGCAGACAAGTGCCGGGTCTTCTTGCAAAGTGACATCTATGACACTTGGCATGGCTGAAGAGTGACGCATTGATCCTGATCGGGATAGATATGTTTACATATGGAGGTTTCCTAAAGTAGGGGTACCCCCAAATCATCCATTTATAGATGGATTTTCCATTGTAAACCATCCATTTTGGGGTATCCACATTTTAGGAACCCCCCATATGTATATGTATATACTCGTACGTAAATGAATATATATCGTACAACCATCAACAATAGGAGTTTAACCAGCAAACATGGGAAATTTTCCCAATCAAGAATGGTGATGGTACCATGGTTTATAAGGGTTTCAACAACCCAACACAATGGCATATAATGATATCATTGAGTCTTGATGATTCAAGGGGATTATACTATTAATAGTTGTTCGCTATCATGTTGTTTGCTTGCAAGTTGCTAACTGCTAACATTGTATTTTGTCGGGATTTGCCACACCTAAAAAAGGGATAAAGTCCAAGAATGTCCAATATATATATATATATATTATACACCACATAACCTACAATGCGTGCTTGTTTGAGTAAGGTGAACGTTGGTTTTCTCGAATCAAGACCAACAGTTTCAACATCGGTGAAATTGTTATCTCAACTACCTTCTGAGCACTTGGGAGCGAGTTGACACATCCGAAAGATGACAAGTTTGGTCAGCAACCTGTTTTAGGAGTATCTATATTAGATTTCCCAGTTTCTTGGGTTTAAAACATCATTTGTTGCTGGTTAAATAATGCTTCACCCAAAAGTGTATATTTCTATAGGAAATACTTCGGAACCCTGATGATCCCACAACATCATCAACTGCTTCGTCGCTCACTTGCCATGTTATATCCAGTGAAATCGCGCCATTTTATGTCACGTTGACCGACATGTTTTTTGGAGTGTTATCTCCTTGTCCCAAAAGGTCGCTGCAGTCCAAAAAACAAGACACGCGTTTCCGACCTGGCGAGGAACTGGTGATGGGCTTGTTGATTATTGCCAACTCCATCAGCATGTTTGTGGAGTTTGAATTTCAAGGCCTGGGAATCCTACTGGTCGTTAAAAAAAAAAGGGATGCCAAGAGTCCAGAAATAGGACATCTGCTTGGCAGCCCAGTGGTTTTGTTGACGTTTGTTGAGGGTTTGTTGTTCTCCCGTTCAGAATTCATGGTTTCAACATTATTCAAAGTCTTTTACTAACAAACCAGTCTTGTGGGGACTCACAGTTGAACTCTCCCCTTCTGTTGGTTTGTACGCTATATCATCCTGCCTGTCCATGTCATTTGCAGTCCCCAGTCCACGTTCCCTCAAAGTCTCAACACTTTCTTAACTTCGTATTGGATGCAGTGCCATAGGCCCAAGGTTGCAAGAATGGTTCTGCCATTGGGTTCGGTGAAGGGGGGGTTGGGTTCCAAGCAGTCGGGTTCGTGTTTGGTTCAGCACCCTTTCGCCCGGTGACCGATTTGTTTCAGCCGCTTCCTTTCTGCCGTCTTGGTCGCTCAAGCAACCCTCTGGACGGCAATACGTGAATAACTGCAATATACCACAATACCGCAATACGTGGCCACAACTCCGACATAGTGAGAATACGATCCATTCATGATGATCTATAGTACACAATAATAACTCAAGAATTTAGTCGCTCAACGACAGGGTCCCTCAAATTCTTAAAGTACAGTAGTAAGGATTTGAGGTACTTCCGAGACATAGTTGGAACTGGAGCCGAGCCCCTCAAAATCTTGCACAGTGCTTTCTTACACAGTGCTTGCGCTGTATACAAATAGACACAAGATTATAGATATCTGGTGGGGGGGTTCAAATATCCATTATACTGTTCAACCTTACAAGAGGGATGATTGGTTGAGATGACGAGAATATTTTTGGCATTGGAACATGATGTCCCTTCAGACCTAGCCAAGTTCCGGGTTCGTTGTTTCCCCTAATATCAACCCAGGAGTCATAAAACCCCTGGTTTACTCATTGGAGGTTACATAGGTTACCATTTATAAATTATACAGGAAAATTTGAAATGTCACGATTTTGATGAACCCCCTTTATAAACTGGGGTTTAGCAAAATCCGGCCTTGACATTCTGGGTTGAGACATCTGCAGCTTTACCAATGTTTGGGAGGGACCTTCCCCGGAAGCTGGGAGGGCGCTCAGGCTATGTTGTGGGACACAGTCTGGACTATCCTCGGATGCAAAAACCACCCGAGCAGGTGGGGAGAGTTCCGATGAAGGGAGTGAATGATTTGCTATCTATCTATGCTGTGATTTGATATACGTCACACTATATGATACACTATCGATAGATAGATGAACATACATGACCATGTATACGTTGAGATGGTCATGACACAAAGACATGAAGCATATGATGGGATTGAACATTACTGACCATCCTCGAAAATTGGCACTGAACCCAGGCGGAGTGGCGTGACTCGATCTGATTCACAAAACCAACACCCAAAGCATTCTCAGAGTTTGCTCCTTATCGTGCAGCTGTATCTATGAGTTTCTTGGGATTTTCTTGTGATGTTGTTGGATTCACTGTGCGCCATGTAGGAAAAAGGCACTCAAGACGTTCCAGCAGTAACGCTGGGAGAGGCATCCTACTCAGCAAGGCATATCACCACCAGAATCATCAGATTACCTTACCCTCCGGTACTCAAATGTGGCGTGCTCAACAATCTCCCCCAGTTAGATGTTCTTCCCGTGAATCAAACCCTTCATATTTCATTCATGGATTTCCCAGCTAGCCATGTTTGATTGCCCGAGGCAATCCCGAGGCTATATCATCATTTTCACCATTACCCTCTTGTTATTTCATATAGCCAAGGAAGCCATGACCCATTTATAGATGATAAAAATGATGTGACGCCAGTCTTTTCATTCCATAGCAAGCCACGTTTGATTACGGGACAATATCTCATGATATATCCCAAGTTGGTGAAATCCAATTATAATTTATAATCCCAATGTATTGTATTATAGTCCCAACTTTTGTATTATAGTCCCAACTTGTGTATATTATTATAATCAACTATTTTCCTTTTTAGTTCCATTAACCCCATTGAAACCCATGATGGTCCCATGATATTCCACGATGTATCGCAGGTGTGGCCCTCCGCGCAGACCATCTTCGATACGATGAACCTGACGTTCACCATCATCTTCCTGGTGCGGAGAGCGAGCAAGGGAAAGGGACCCATAATGGGACCCAAAACTATGGGGAAGCTGCAAGTTGTGTGCTCACAGGTCAGGAATAGTCAGGAATAGTCAGGAGAATAATGGTTTTAAGATGTTTTAAGCTGGTTTAATTTAAATTTAGGAGCATTTCCAGAGGAATTCAGATGGCTAAAGAGAGAAATCCTCAGAAATTCCAGGAATTGCAAAAGAATAGATTCGGAGAGAAATGGGGTGCACCAGGAATGGGGGACCGGGGAAGGAAAAAAGATCAGGAAGGTAGGTGACCCAAGAGGTAAATCAGAGTAAATCAACTAAAATTGGCCACATTTAATTAGAGATGTAAAAAAAGAAACATCATTGGGTCATCATCATATATCCTCTCATCTCCTATGAAATGCTATCAAAATATATACCCTCTGGTAATTTAACATAGCTATTGAAAATGGCCATAGAAAGAGTTGATTAAATCCCATTAAAAATCATCCTTTTCCATCATAGTGATGTGAATTTGCCAGAGGGTAACCTCAACTGCACCCCCAAGTAGGTTATATGTCCCATTTTATAAATATATACCCTCTGGTTATTTCACATAGCCATGGAAAACCACTATCTTTCATAGGTAAATCACCTCCTTTTCATCTATTTCTATGGCCCATCTATTCCATGGCGAACTGTTAGTCATAGCCAGAGGGTATATATCCCCCTGAAAAATCCCCACGAAGTCCCATGAGTCCCCAGGTGGACATCGTCTTGCGCATCGGCTTCTTGAGATGCCCGGCACAGCTTGGTGGGCGGCGAGATCATCGGCGAGATTGGGGATCATCTTACCAGATGTATCCCATGTTATCATTTGGGTTTATATAGTATCTATAATCTATATATTTACGTATCTTTACCATGATTTACCATGTTTACTATACATGATAGATATATGATATATGTATTTTCTATCATCATTTGGGTAATATATATACCCTAGAAGTCAGTGGTCCTACTTTTTGAGGTCCCAGGAATTTCCGTAGAAAGTGGTCCCAAAAAGTACGATCAGCCGCATGTACTTTTTAGGTCNATACCCTAGAAGTCAGTGGTCCTACTTTTTGAGGTCCCAGGAATTTCCGTAGAAAGTGGTCCCAAAAAGTACGATCAGCCGCATGTACTTTTTAGGTCTCTGGTCCTAAAAAGTACGATCAGCTACATGTACTTTTTAGGTCTTTGGTCCTAAAAGGTACGATCAGCCACATGTACTTTTTAGGTCTTTGGTCCTAAAA
>BGPT01001108.1:200989-254259 GCA_003297045.1 Symbiodinium sp. clade C Y103
AGACAAGCGATGCCAATGGTACACTTCTTGATTTGTGCACCGGAAACATTGACCAAGAGCAAAGATGTGATCTCGCAGCTTTCATTTCAGCACCCCCAAAAAAAAGATTGACGCGATGTTTGGATTGTTTGACTGCCTTTGCCCTCGAGTTTGGGGGTTCCAACCCCCACTCTTGTTGGTGCGTATCCACCGTGATATCCTGTTGCTACTGTACCATTCCGTGGGCTGAAACAACCAGTTGTCGTGGATTCATTAATTACTCTCGCATACTCTCGCCATGTTTATTGAGATATCATTGGTTTGACGGGACACATTAATTGCTGTACAGAAAACTCCGTATATCAATCCTGGGTTTTGCAAATGGGCGAATTGGTTGTTCTGGGTGAAAACATTTGCTTGAATAGATTGGTTTCAGGGAAAATATTCAGAAAAGAATTGTTTTGCCTAGAATGGACTTTGTTCTTCAATTTTCTTCATATCTTCTATATTAGTATATTTTTGAATATTTTTGATGGGTTCCACCATATCATGTCATGATTCAATACAGCAAGTGGTTTCCACCATTTGTTTTTTCTTTCTATCCAGGTGCTCCTCGCCAATTGGGCTCCAGCTGCCAGAATTTTGGACGCTCAGCCCGAGAGGGTTGGAATGTTGTCTACGGGGCAGGAGTCGGCTGCACGGCCGGCCAGTTTTCAAATACATGATCATTCAGACTACTGGTTTTGTTGGAGTCGCAAAAAATGGAGATCTCAGTAGAAAAAAAATGATGACAATGATAAACAGTGGGGATATATGGTGTTTGAATGGCTGTGAGAGGGATCATCACCAAACATGGGGGGATGAACCAAGAAACATGGGTTTATATACCATGGGGATATATCCAGAACGACTGGTTGATGCTGTGAACAGCTGGGCGGCGAAAAATCGCCAGCGACGCCAGCGACCCGGAGCTGTTGGACTTCTCGGGGCTTCACAGCTGATCGTCACATTGGTGACCGGTGGTTCTGAATCCTTCGTTTTGGTGGGATCATGAAGTCATAGTTGATCAAACATATGATCAAAAACATGCTTAAAAAAAAAAACATCAATTATGATCAACTGTTGCCATTTTGAGTAATCATTGAGTAATCGTCAACCTTCATTTTGCAGGGGTCATGATTCTGGCCATCCCCACATCGATTCCACTCTCCACAAACATGGTTACCTCAGCTGCGCATCTCCTGTCGACTTCATGTTTTTCCTCAGGTGGACAATGTCAGTGACCTCTGGGTCTATGTCTTCGTGGTCTATCGTTGTGTGGTGCCTTTGGTCGCATTTCTTCATCATGCTGGCATTATATGCCACGGTCAGATGATGTGAAATGAATGCAACTGGCTCAGATGCTCAAGGTATGAATCAAAAGAGTTTGAAGGTACATTTATGTTTTTGTGCCAAAAAAAATCAGATCTCTATGGTTTCATTCCGACACCTACATTTTGGGTCATTTTGAATGGACAGATTAAGTACAGTCCTTCAACTCCAGAAGCAATCCCTCCTCGAGATGATTAATCTGACCAATGACAAGCACATTCCTGGGAAGGGTTGGAATCAAATGTACCAGTACAGGCAGAGTTTTTGTTGGTGCAGTTTGATTCCATTCATATTATGTTCTTGTGATTGCTTCTGCTCAAATCCCTGCGTTGGTGAGACTCCTTGTTGGGGTTGAATCCTGCCATGTTTGTTTGGTAAAACCCCATTTTTCAACCCATGCTGCTGGACTTGTTTGAATGCTCATCAACTTATACCCCAAAAGAGGTCCAAGAGGAGGCAGGCCAATAGTGCTTCGACATGCCTTCATTTTCGTCGATTTTAGATTGAAATAGAAATAGTGACTGAACTGCAACATGCTAATCATATCCACACATGGATTGTATGAACTAGTTTCCCATGGTTGCAAGGGTTCTTTCCCTTGATTTCCAAGTGTTCGCTTCTGGATGCGTCCTGCCTGAGGTGGGTTTCGCCATTCTGAACGTGGCCCCTTGCCCTTGAAATGGTGCCAGCCTGCCATAAGTTGGAAGTTGGGAGATTACTTTCCAGTAAACTAAACATTGTCTTCAGGGTCTATGTTGATTTACTATGATTTAATACAGGGTAAATCTTTGCGAAATGCTGACGATGAGTAGGAAATGAAGATTTAAATCCAACCGGTTCAGGGTTGAACATTCACCCAGAAAGGGCAAAAACTGGCTCGGCTCAGCCTTTTCCGTCAGCCACTGGCTCAGACCGGGCGAGGCAAAGTAGACTCGCTCCTAAGCTCGATTGTTGGTCAGGGTTCACATGAGTCAGCGCTTGCGCCATACCATGGCCACAGCACATGCACCCAAGGAAGCTTGGCAGGTCCTGAAATGTGACTTGATGATCCATGGAAATCCATGGGAAATCCTGAGAACGGGACATGTGAAGAATCGTAAGATCATGTTGATCATGTTTAGTGATCTTTGGCATCAATATTTTGGAGGTGTGGGATTATTTTGTATATCTTTGGATAGGAGAAAAGGTGGATGTAGATCCTTGGGGATCGCATCCCGAAAGCTTGAGTAGAACCACATCTTGGTTCCTAAAATCTCTGTATTTTGGTTCCAACTCACAATTTGGACATCTTAAGCTGGGTTATTTTAAGCAGGGTTGGAAAGTGTTGGAACCAAATGTTGATTGTCATTGTTCATCTTGGTTCGGAAATCAAGTATCGTCGCTTCCCTCAATTTCCGTCTCAGGAACAGATCTTGGGCCGCTCGGGTGACCATTTGGAAATCGAGATGACGGCGCGACGCAGCGGCAGCAACCGAAGCACTGCACGGGAGGAGAAGTCGAGAAAACGATCTCGCAAGGAACAGCTGTGGCACGGTGGTTTTCATCCATGTCAACCCTGGATTGATTTATATACCCTTTCCATGCTGTTGGTGAATTGGGGGGTTACCATTTAGGTAGCCAATATTGGCGAGTTGTTATTTTTTGGAGATGAGCCACCCCCACTAGTCAACCAGGGTACAGGGTTGATCAATCCGAGGTTGACATTATCATTTTTTTGTTTTGGTGTATCTATATATTATATATATATATATATTCTATCCCTTTTGGGGTGGATGATCACCTACAAGCCTTAACATGATATCATCTTCAAGCTGAAATGGTGCTTGAGAAGGGGAAGTAGCCCGGCCCAGCACGGGTGATCTAAATTGTTTGTTATGATTCTGCAGGCAGATCCCCCCCAAAACCTGGAAGACTCATGAGGCCCACGTTAAGAAAGTCGCAGAACAGGGTCTGCTTTTTTTCCCCAGTGTGCTGGAAAACTTTGGAAAACGACAAATAGACGTTTTCCCATGATGCTGCTTTGTTTAGGTTGACTTTCCCATAATTTTCCCATGATGTTCCCTCATCACTCAGGTTGATTTGGCTTCAGGGTGAAGAACTTTTTCATCGAAGTTCCTCTCTGGAGCAGAGTATCACCTACTCCATCTTCAGTATCTTGGGCCAGCAGAATGGAACCCACGAAGACTGTGGGACGGTCAATCGCTGAACCCTACTGAAGGGCAAGGGGTGGGAAATCATGCAAGTTTATTTGTGTTTATGTAATGGAGAGATATGGGGAGACAATAATGGTTTTGAGCCCCCATTTTTGTAAAGAAACCATCCTGGAAGTGACTCTACCTAGGAATACACGAGAGAGTTTATAAGAAGATGGATGAACATAAATGTATTTGATACCCATCGGAAGGTCCTGACCCTTCTGACTCGAGATGCCCTTCTTTGATAATTCATTCAGTCCTGCCATTGAAAATCGTTGTCCCAACATGCCACAAGGCGATCACTTGAGTATACGCGCTGGCCACCCACGAGTGCATAATCCATCCCCACCTTCCGACTTTGTGATCACAGTCACTTCCTCAGCTCTGTGTCAGGTATTCTTTGTGTATGCGTGTGCTTCACGGTGTTGCATAGCTTCCTCTTTGGCAGCTGGGCAGGTCAAATTTGTCAGGACCTGGATGGACCTGGTAGGATGTGTCGGCAAGAAATGGGATGGGCCCAAGACTTGTTTTTGAACCATGACCATGAGGATCCAACAACGAACTTACAGGAGGGCGGCATGATATCCTTGACAAGAAAGGAAAGATGAGTGGCTCCGATTGCGTGCCGAAGTAGCGAGGTGAGAAAACCACCAATAAACAAAAATATACATGTTTGACAAGATTGTGTACCGAGAATACAACGTCGAAGACCCAATTTCTCAGTCCGATTGGTACTCGTATTTAGATTGTTTTGGAAACAGGACACGCAGTGAAAAACAAAGAAAGACACACGGCAACTTGAATTGAAAGATTGCCAGAATGAATAGACGAAAGTAGGCAAACATCAAGAAATGAAGTGCGGAACAGCATCCGCCTCTGTGTTTCCTACAACGAACTAAACCAATGATAACTTTGGTAGTCGACGAAATATCATCAACCTGGACGAGACGACGAGGGATCTCAGTCTTCATGTCATGACCCATTTTGAAATATCTACGGACTGAAGTAAACGTGATAGAAAAACATCCAAATGGGGGTTTCCTAAAATGGGGGTATCCAAAAATGGATGGTTTATAATGGAAAATCCTATTAAAATGGATGATTAATAATACCTCGCTGGTACCTATGAGTGAGCCGCTGCCAGTTACGTCCATTTCCTGGACAGGCTGCCAAGCAGTTGGCTGACCACCTCGTTTGGCTGACCTACCTTCCGGTATGACCCTGGAAGTAAATGTGAAGTAGACCAATGATCTCCGGGAAAAGAAAAAAACATCATTCGTGTGACATCAGCCACTTAGTACAACCATTTACCCTCTGGTTATTCAACATAAATCCTGAAAACGGCCAATTTTTGCGGGATACAATCGTCCAACCCCCAACTTATAGCAGGGTCTATGTTAATTTGGGGAGAGTAATTGCAATTTTGGCTTCAGCTGAATCATCTCATCCTTAGTGACGCCACCTTACCACCGAGGTAAGGCTTGCGAAGCTTCACCCCCACCAGATCCAGACCCTGGCCCTGTCTCCGATGGAAGCCGACCCTACCTGCGGGGAGGCGACATAGCGGTGTGACCAGAAAAAGAAGCGGCCAGCATTTTGGTGCCGTGAGCCACAGCAAAGTCATGGTGAATTGGTGTGTAACATGTTGTAACATGTTGTAACTATATAATGATTTATACCCTTTGTTATATAATTTGAGGTAGCTATGCAAAATCACAATCTTTAATAGGCAACAGCAAAATCATCACATATCATCTTAAATCATCTATAGATGGGCCATGGCTTCCATAGCTGCCCCCATGAAGGAACTCAGAGGATCATTCCAGGCCAAGTGGTTTACAACCCCGGTCAAGAAGTCCCATGATTGGGTTTATCCCACATGTAACACACTAGATCCGGGTTGCACCATGTGACCCCACTAAACACTTGCGGTGTTTGGATCGCTTGGTGATCCTCCACGTATGGGTCAAGTCCTTGGTACCGATCGGTGCACTGTTTCGACCATTTCTGTGGAGATAGTTTTGACCGTACTCATCTCTGAGGGGATATCAAAGCAAGCATTGTCTACTAGCCGCAGACGAGTTTGCCAAGCAACTTCTATTCTTAGGCATTAAGATCATTCAAAAGTGTGATTCATGAATCGGTGGCAAGTCAGAAGGATGAAGATGGAATAAGTGTGATTGGGGTAGGGCAATGGCCAACCGAATGAGTCTAACGGCGATTCTCCTGAAGAGTTTTCCCATGTCACAGCTCATTTGAATGTTGGCCGAGAGCTCCCTATGCCAAATTCATATCAACTGCCGGTGAAGTTAAATTCCCGCGCTTGTTGCTTTCTCCTGCTGTTGGTTAAAATTCCCCTTCTAGTGATGGTTTGGGATGGCTGGAATTACTTGGGAACTCGTCACCATATTTATTTTAGGGATGGCTGGGCGGCGCGCGCTGCTTTCTCACGTGCGCTGTGCATTTGGAAGCTGCCATGCCATTTGTTTTCTTTCTTTACTTATTCGTTGTGTTCTTTTTGTTTTTTTTCCTGTCTGTCCTTCTTTCTTTCTGTCTTTCTTTCTTTCTTTCTTTCTTTATCTCTCTCTCTCTCGCTCTCTCTCTCTCTCTCTCTGCGCTGCTGCCGACACAAACGTGCGCTGTGCATTTGGGCGCTGCGCATGCCAAAGTCCTACTACTACTACTACTACTACTACTGGCAAACTTAGGTTAACGCCGTCTTCATTCAGCAGACTATGCGTGTGGCACAAGCGGATCAAGAACTGATCATCAAACAGCGGATCAGTGACTTGACAGCACTTGTGATGTCAGATTTGTGGGATGAATATAATAGTCCTAACTTGGGAATTCAAACCAAAAATGAAAGTCAACCTATTAAACAAACAATGAATCTATATAATGGCGTATGAGAATAAGATTTCAACAAGCAACATGGGGAGTTCGCCCGCCAACATTGGGATTTACAGTAAAGAACCAAAATGGTGGTATGAGACCATCAAAGATGTGGCAATTACATGCAATTACCAATGAACAATGGACATTGATGGTATCAAACCCAACCATTTTTGCTGATATATAACAGTTTCAGATTTTGAGGCTAGCAAATTTGGATTCAACCCCCACTAGCTGGTGTAAGTTTGAAATATATTTCTCAATGATGCGCCACATATTCTGCACCAGATATTTGGGTATGTGCAGTGGGGGAACTTATATTGTGACATTAATTTGAGGGATTTGCGTGGACAACCCAAATTTTCGTTTTGTTTTGCCCCTACTTGGCGATGATGACCCGCTGACTAATAGTGCTGGAATGGGTTGAAACTGCAATAGACACCACCTTAGTTTACCACAAACTAGACCATGTAGCACCGGAAAAATAGGATGAAAACGGTAAAACCAATACAACTGGGCAATGGAATTGCTAAGGAACCGATCTGTGGGAATGAAGTTGTGGTTTCTATGATTAAACTGTTTAGACCGATTTCTTTTTTTTCATTCATCCCAAATTGACGCTGGTTGATGTGAGAGAAGGTTGTTATCTTGAAAGTTTTAGCAATTATTTTCTGGAAACCGCGACAAACACCTTGAAACGTTTCAGTTTCACTACACATTCACGCACTCAGCCAGGTTTCACAGAGAGAGCACCAGAACTGTCCAAATGCAACGGTTTGCAATTGCGGCAGATTCCTTTATCAATGTAGGAAGGTCGCCCCTGGATGCTCATGAGTAAGAACTATGTACACTTCTTACTCCAAATGATGGTCCATACATTGATGGGAAGGAAGAGACACATGCCCATGAGTGTAGTTTGCAGCATGTAAAATGGCCGCCATCTAAAACGGCTCTTCTCAACGCTTGGATGGCACCTTGAATTTTATGGGTCACTTCCATGCATGTGGTTGTGTTGACACTGGAGAACACCTCAATCCAGAGCTCCGAAGGAGGTCCCATTCTTGTTGGAGATACATGTCTATTGTGATAGGTTGATGTTCCTTGACATTCCCATGACTGGTTACGCTTTATGCCTGTATTTTCCTCTATATATGAACAAGTATGTGAATATATACACATACATGTACAGTACATTTCCATTTCTGGTTGCTGAAGGGGTAGTTGCTGAACTCGCCCCGTAGTTGTTGGTGAAATCCCCAATTATTTTGTCGTTGCTCAAGTTGGGTCGAAATACACGTGGCTCAAACTTGGCTTAGCATTCTGAACTGTGGTCAGGTGTAACAAAAGAAAACACCTTGCAGGAAAACATCAATCATCCCCGGCCAGGAGCCGAATCAGCTTATGCCTCCAAGATGCGTCTCTCGGCCATGGAACGTCGGGGGCCATCCTCCAAGTGCCAAGCCATACAGATAGTCAGTGTTCTACCTGTAGAGAAGGTCTAAAGTTGAAAAGAGATCCAACACATGGCAATTTTATGCCATTTTCATCATCCATGACACTCTAAGCCACAAGTTTGGTTTGTTTCACTTTCAGCCATCCAGTCAGGCAATATGAGTCAAACCCACATCCAAATTCACTCTTGCAGATGCGGTATCCTCGTGACTGGCCTTCAGAACCGAAGGTTTTGTGAAAAACTCATCCGTACTGTACTCACTGGTTGGTAGCTTCAATGGTCTTTCTTCTTCATCCCTTTCTCCCCAGCGAGTTTCATATGTCGCACGGAGTTTGAGCGGCCGGTTTTGAGTGCCAAAACTTTGGGTCAACGCCTATGATTGTCTTATGATCTACATGTCTGTCAGATCATAGGTATTGATTGATGTTTCATATAGATTCCTTTGCAATCCAGAAGTACATAGTTGGAGTCTGTTTCTATTTTTTTCATTTGCTCCCATTTATAGTTATATACACGAACATATTTGTATTATATACATACTATATTATATAACAGATACACACATATTCACCTTGTATTTTCACGGGAAAACGACACTTTGCCGGCCTTCTCACCATCTTTGATGGCCATCCCGCCATCTGCTTCGGCCCGGTCCAGGTCAATTCTTTGAAAAGATGGACAGGAATCATTCGGGCTTCCTCACCTGGCAGGCGACTGGAACAGCCTGCGAAAATCATATGACTTTGCTATTGGAAGTGGTGGAAGATGAAGTGATCGGAACCCATTTTGTGTAGGCATTTCAATGAATTTCAAGATTTTCAGAGAGTTGCAGAGATTGTTTTGAGAATAGTCCTCATCCTTTGATTTTTGGGAAGCCCTTGGGTGCTGACCATGATGACAACATCAAGACCTTTGGAAAGAATGCTGATTCAATTGTTGTCCATACCTATAGACCCTCCAACTAAGTACCACAAGAACATGGTAAAAGTACTAATGAAAGATATGGAGTCAAACACCATTACCCTGGGTACCTGGGTGGGTACCTGGGTGGGTCAGGTACACGTCTTTGCTTATCTTCATTCAAACAGATAAAGGTCCTGGAAGCCTGACACAAGGGAAGCAAACACAGCACAAAGAAGATGAGATATATAAGATATCCGTTCAGGGGGTACCCTTTAGGATTGAGGTAACCAAAACAGACAGTTTTCATGTTTCTTCCACTCCAAAAAGATGAATGATGGGTCCCAACAAGGTACCCCAAGTCGTGGCATAGTTTTCCACGCTTCAAATGACCAGCCCATTTGTGGTTCCCAGGGTCTTAAATTTTGAAACACGAAGCCACAACATATGCAATGAAAGCACCGTAAGGTTGTTTGAAGCTGTCAAAATGCGGGTCCTGATACTTATATCTTGATCGTTGCTGATAATGCTAATTCGTAGTGGTGAAATCTGGTAAAATCTATGTGTTTCCTATATGCTTCAATCCTCATATTTGTTGATCGATTGTACATGGATGAATGGATAGATGAATGGCCAGGTAGCTAGATGCACAACCCGCTCATGTATGTAAGGGGATATCATGTATATACAGTACATATATATTGCATATATGTAACTTGTATCATATGATATGCATTTTATTTGCGCATACATAACATAACATATTTCCATATATAGATATCATCATACCTGGAACGCCAACCAGAAATCATACCTGGAACCCAACCAAACAACCATTGTGTAGGGATTCCTCACTACCCTAGGGAAACAGTATTTATTTCTGGTTCTTTGGGTTTCCATGTAACTATAATTGTTTTTCCCCCGAAACAAGAGCCTAGTTCACATTACGATGAGCAGATATCAATCAAAATATGGAGATCATCACAACCATCAGCTGTTTTAAACCAAATTTGAGCATGAAAAACTGGCTGATAATTCTAGTTGCTGGTTTCAACCTATCCCAAGAATATTACCCCTCCGGTAATCAAAGATGGCTAGCTGGAAAATCCACCATATTAATACAGTTCGATGATTTCCCCAGCTAGAAACCTCCATTGAGTTGGGGGATCTTCCAGCGGGCTGCTATGGTTGATGACACCAACCAATATTCCATTAATATATATATATATATACATATTAATATCCCATTATGTCCATTGAAGTACCATTGACAATTTCGATTCCCAATTTTCCGTGGATAATTTCCATTCCCAATTTTCCATGGGATCATTTTCCATCATTCCCATCAGAAAAATCTCCACGATACGTCCATGTCCAAAACTGCCATTTTTCAGCACTAAATCTCCATCGAAATTTTCCCCATTTATTTTTTCTGTTCATCAAACCATCTCAAAATTCTACAAAATTCCGTCCGTTGCTTGGCTTACCCTCTGGTAAACTAACATAGCTATGGAAAATCACCAAGTTTAATGGGAAAATCAACTATAAATCGCCATTTTCAATAGCAAACTGTTAAATTACCAGAGGGTAAAAAAAACCACGAAAATTCCGCTTCGCTCAGGACTTCAGTGCCGCCTTGCAGCAACCGGAGCTTCGCAGCTGGATGGCCACCTTAGATTTGGAAACCTACGAGCCTTTGGCCGTTGTTCCGGACTTCGGGGCCGGGGAGGAGCACCAGGAGCCCTTGAAGTTAAGGGAGTTTGCCAGGAAAAAAGTGGGATATACCCATGGATTTACCATGATTTACTTCGGAAAAATGTGGGATTGACCTGGGAAAGGTGGAATCTGCCAAGAAACAAGTGGGATTTACCTAGAAAAAAGTAGAATTGACCTAGGAAAAGAGGCCCTAACCTTCCACTTACCGCTGAGATAGGTCACCGCAACAGGTGATTTGACCTGACATGCGGGTTTTAAGGGTTAGTTACCACACGCAACTGGAAGTTTATGTATAGTAACCAAACCATGTCATGACAAATATCCATGTTGATAGATAAGTATAGGGAGTTGGCAACCTGATGGGTAAAAAATGGGGGGACAACCCATACCTACTTACTACTTACCCAACCATATGTATTTATATAACAAGAGGTGATAGAGGCGCTCTGTTTTTCATGGCTCGTGTAGCAAATGATTTAAGAAGTCGTGTGACACCCGCTTATGAATGGGATAACGCACTCAGATGACTTATGAATTTATGACCACCAGGGTTTTTAGCCAGTTACGATCCGTGGGATGATCTCTGGTGTTTTTGTTGGAGTAATATATCCCATGAAAGATGGAGACATAAGGGTATACAATAATTGAAGAATCATGTTTCCAATGAAGAAAGAAACATGCTGATGAAATCGCTCTGTGTGTATGCAATTGGATGTTATATGATGCAATGGCTTTTAACCTTTAACATATTAGAACTTTTTTTGGGGGTACAGAACCAACTATCGAAGGGGCCCTTCAAAACCAGCCATCATGAGGATTTTTCATGGGGATACAATGGGGTCCCCCAACTAATGTTAAGTTAGTATTAATAATTACCCGTCAATTAAACAACCCCCAACAAGCCCCAAAATTTCGGCAATACTAAAATGGGTAGGTCCCCCCCTAATAATAACCCAGTAACATCTCCCCTATTAATCAACCCCCTTCTGGAAAATCCAAATTTTTGTGATGGTGAAAAAGTGATGTAGTCCTTGTCTTTCTGACCTTATGGTTCTGATGCTGGCTGATACAAACTGCTGCTAATTTTGTTTGGCTTTGTCAATATTAATTCTTGCTTTTTAAGAAAGTACTGTGGGGGTTCTATAGGATGTCTATCGGATTTCTAGAAGATTTCTATACGATTTCTATGGGAATTCAAAANTTCTATAGGATGTCTATCGGATTTCTAGAAGATTTCTATACGATTTCTATGGGAATTCAAAAAGGTTTACTATGAGATTTCTAGAGGGTTTCTATAGGTCTATAGGTTTTCTATAGGCTTTCTATTGGATTTCTATAAGATTTCTCTAGGGCTCCTTTGCAATTCCTTCTGGGTTTCTATAGGATCTCTATAGGAATTCTACAGGATTTCTATGGGATTTCAATAGGATTTCTTTGCGGTTTCTGTGGGATTTCTATGAGATCCCTATAGGATTTCTACGGGATTTCTATGGGATTTCAATAGGATTTCTTTGCGGTTTCTATGGGATTTCTACAAGATGTCTANAGATCCCTATAGGATTTCTACGGGATTTCTATGGGATTTCAATAGGATTTCTTTGCGGTTTCTATGGGATTTCTACAAGATGTCTATGGGATTATATGGATTTCTGTCGGATTTCTAAGCTTTTCATGGAAGTTCCATGGAATTTCTATGGAATTCCTATAGGACTTCTATGGGATTTCTATAGGATTTCTATAAGGTTTCTATAGGATTTCTAGGGGCTTTGAGGATTTCTCAAAAAAAAAATAAAAAATAGGTTTTCCCAAATGATCAATTTCCTTATTAAAACCCTTTCAAGAAACATCACTTTGAGAAGCTCACAAAGGGTACCCCCCATGAGCCCATGTCCCCCCCAAATAATAGGCAGAATCCACCCCAATTAATCAACACCCTTGGCNTTGGCCCTTTGAGATTTCTTTTTGGTTGAAAAGGAAAATCAATTGAAAGTAGATTGATATCAATTAGAACTCCCTTCTTAAGTTCATGATCCTGATTTCAAATTCTACAATTTCTATGGGATTCCTATGGGTTTTCTATGGGTTTGCTTTGCGGTTCCTATAGGATGTCTAAATGATTTCTATTCGATTTCTATAGGATTTCTAAAGCGGTTCCAAAAGATTTCTACAAGATGTCAGTGGAATTCTATGGGAATTCTGTGAGATTTCTATGGGATGTCTTTAGGATTTCTATGGAATTTCTGTTGGATCTCTATGGGATTCCTATGGGATTTCTATGGGGGTTCTAGAGGATCTCTGTGGAATTTCTGTGGGGTTTCTATATTGGTATAGGATTTCTATGGGATTTCTATTGCTTATGTGATTCCTATACGATTCCTATAGGATTTCTATGGGATTTCTATGGGGTTTTCTATGGGATTACCATGGAATTCCTGTAGGATTTCTGTTGGATTTCTGTAAGATTTCTATGTGATTCCTATAGGATTCCTATAGGATTTCTTTGGGATTTCTAGGGGATTACCATGGAATTCCTGTAGGATTTCTGTAAGATTTCTATGTGATTCCTATGGATTCCTATAGGATTTCTATGGGATTTCTATGGGATTACCATGGAATTCCTGTAGGATTTCTATAAGATTGCTATGTGATTCCTATAAGATTTCTATGGGATTTCTATGGAATTCCTGTAGGATTTCTGTTGGATTTCTGTAAGATTTCTATGTGATTCCTATACGATTCCTATAGGATTTCTATGGNGATTTCTATGGGATTTCTATGGAATTCCTGTAGGATTTCTGTTGGATTTCTGTAAGATTTCTATGTGATTCCTATACGATTCCTATAGGATTTCTATGGGATTACCATGGAATTCCTGTTGGATTTCTGTTGGATTTCTGTAAGATTTCTATGTGATTCCTATAGGCTTTCTATGAGATTTCTATTGGATTTCTATGGGGTTTCTATGGGATTACCATGGAATTCCTGTAGGATTTCTGTTGGATTTCTGTAAGACTTCTATGTGATTCCTATAGGATTCCTATAGGACTTCTATGGGATTTCTATGGGATTTCTATGGGATTACCGTGGAATTCCTGTAGGATTTCTGTTGGATTTCTGTAAGATTTCTATGTGATTCCTATAGGATTCTTATAGGATTTCTGTGGGATTTCTATGGGATTTCTATGGGATTACCATGGAATTCCTGTAGGATTTCTGTTGGATTTCTGTAAGATTTCTATGTGATTCCTATAGGATTCCTATAGGATTTCTATGGGATGTCTATGGGTTTTCTATGGGATTACCATGGAACTCCTGTAGGATTTCTGTTGGCTTTCTGTAAGATTTCTATGCGATTCCTATAGGATTTCTATGGGATTTCTATGGGATTTCTATGTGATTTTTATGGGATTACCATGGGATTACCATGGAATTCCTGTAGGATTTCTGTAAGATTTCTATGTGATTCCTATATGATTTCTATGGGATTTCTATGGGATTTCTATGGGATTTCCATGTGATTCCTATAGGATTCCTATTGNGATTTCTGTAAGATTTCTATGTGATTCCTATATGATTTCTATGGGATTTCTATGGGATTTCTATGGGATTTCCATGTGATTCCTATAGGATTCCTATTGATTCCTATTGGCTTTCATTGGGATTTCTATAGGATTTCTATCGGAATTCTATGGATATCAATCGAACAATTTACTAATCCTTAGATCTCTTTCAGGTTTAAAAGGAAACACAATTGAACGTACATTGATTTCACTTGAAATCCTTACTTATCCTTTTAGATTTAAAAGGAAAATCTATTGAACGTAAGTGATTTCAATTGAAATCTTCACTTCTCCTTTAGATTTAAAAGGGAAAACAAGTGAACGTGCATTGATTTCAGTTGAAATCCTTACTTATCCTTTTAGATTTTAAAGGGAAATCAATTGAAAGTAAATTGATTTCAATTGAGGTCCCATTTTTGTTTTTGAGGCTTTATTAATTGGGGGGGGCCTACCTTCTCCAGAAGGTACCTTCTGGGGGGGGGGGTTGATTAATACGAACTTGACATTACATAGATCCTGAAGACCACCCATCCCAGTAACAAAGGATCAATTTTTTCCTACCACTCCCCAATTGGCAGGATCTCTGTGAGTTGGAGGAATGGTAATGGAAAATCTTAGACAATATGGTGGGATAATGTTGGGAGAATGGGGGATTATCGTCCGAGGATAGTCCATGGTAGTGTCAATTAACATGTTTCTTTGATGATGATATGATCCAGAATGTTGATAGTCTGACTGTAGGAGAGAAATGATCTCAACAATGGCCCATATCCCAAGTATGACCAGAAGATTGGGGTTTGTCCAAAAATAATGATTTACTCTCTGGTAGTTTAACATAGCGATGGAAAATACTAAATAGGTATAAATCATCGTAAATCATCTATAAAGGGGCCATTTTTCCATAGCTATATGCATAACCGGAGGTTGTCGTATTGGGACAATGCCAATGGTGAAGATTATGGGATTTGGGGGAGGGTGATATTTTCGGACAATTCCATTTTGACTGACGTCCGCTTCCTTTGTCATCAACACGCTTTCCCTCACGAACTCTCTGAGTCTGGTTTATATCGGGTTTTGGACATGCACTTAGATGATGAGATTAAATTCATCCGACCGGCTTCAAGCAGGTAATCCATGGGTATAGTATGGTGCTTTTTTCATGGTGAATGGGACATCTGAAAACGAGCGGTATACCCCAAGATCGCAATTTGAGGGACAAGAGATGATCAACATGATTCAACGGGGCACCATGCGTTTCAAAAAAGTGGTATTAATTAATATGTATTAATTCATGTTAATTCAACCAGTTTAGACTTTTAGACAGTTTGAGAAAATGTGATTTCCTTAGTGGTCTTACTGCAAGTGTTTTTCTTTGTAAGTTCCCTTCTTTTGATCTGGAAGGTTGATGGATCCCTGACTTTCACACGCCAATCACCACATATTTCGACCTTGGCTAATCCTGAAGGGGCTGTCATTTCTTCTTCATATCCTTAAAGCGCAAAATGTGTGCTTGGTGATGAAATAGGGAATTATGCTACCTGGAGTGTTGGGGATAGTTGTAAGCCTGAGTATAGGGAAACCTATCAACCAACTAGTATTTCAGGAGATGGGAAGACGGTGTATTTTTAAATAGTTTTAATGGTTCAAGTGAGTTGGCTCGCCATTGGACCTAGGATTTGGTGAACCTCTTCCACTTGATTGATGATGGTACGATTGAAAACGGGTGGAGATGGTGTGAAGATGAGACATAGCGATCATTCGAAATGTACCAAGAATACATACTTAACCAGTCTTATAATACAGTATGTACATATCATATGTTAAATTAAATGACATGTGTCTGTATCAACAAGATATAAAGAGGAAGATTAAGTGTGTACAACACATTCTTCTGGACTTAGTGCATGTAAGTAGCAAGTTTCATGGAATTGACCTCCAATACTCGCAGGTGTCAGATCCTGGTTGGTTGCCAACAAACAAGACACCAAGGATCTACAGTACCCTCTGGCAATTAAACATAGCCGGCTGGACATGTTTGTTGTTTATTGGAAAGAACAATGAATTCATGGATGTAATTGAGGGGAAATTCGATTGCAAGGCTAGGTCATTGGAGAGGAGATGCTACTCATGACATCGAACATTGATAGTAGCCCAATAAATAGACTGGCTGAGTTTCGGAGTTGGAGTTGGCAAGAGAAAGTTGCCGCAGTCCGAACCAAAGAAAATGATGTCACAATGTGAATCCCAAGTGTCCCCATGGAACATCCTAGCAATCTCGGTGCCAAACGCCAATCATCCACAAGAATTACTATCATGTAAATTTCCAGCACTATTCACTAGAGCCACCAATACTGCATATCCCAGCTGGGTTATACCAGAACTGCTTGCAGTAGTAAGTTTGGTCAACCGATCGGCATCACTGCCTTTGCTTACGTGATGATCCTACAAACCCTCCATGCATCGTACATGCATAGCATGCCATCATGCTGTCATTTTATATCTTATTTCACATTGCATCCGCATATTCATACAAATCGCGATAAGTACGTACATTAGTCAGTCAGGCATTCAGCCAGACAAACAGACAGTGCTGCTTGGTGATCTTAAACATGCCTCAGTCTTCCCTTCCTCAGATGATCAACACCCCAATGCGCAGATTTGGATGCGTCCAAAATAACATGATTTTAGTAGCAGTGGCTTCATCATCTGCAAATTGTAGACATTTGATATTATATATATATATATGTATATATATATATACAGTACATAGGCATAAGGGTTTCCTAAAACGGTGGTACCCCAATTTTAGGAAACCCCCATCTATAGAGATGCATATTCACTTTGACACTCAGAAACCCAAGTTTTTACCATCAAAAGGATTGTTCCTAAGGATGCCCCCCTCCATTCCAAAAAATTATCACAATTTTCCTCATGACATGGCCATTAGGGGTGCCTATCTCCATTTCAGACACACCGAAATATGAGATTGTTGGTTATACATCCTAATTACAGCTCCATTACATCCCCAATTTTCAAAGATGTTTCCATAGTTTCCCAGATTTTTCCCATAGTTTCTCATAGTTTTCCCACGTTTTCCCCATATTTTCCCATATTTCATGGCCAGAACTCCACCCTGTCGTCATGCCGTGAACATGGGGAAGCCACATGGCACAGGCGATGGCCGCATTACGGTGGCCGAGTTCTTGGAGGGCGCCATCCGACTGAGGGGCCTGGCGAAGAGCGTTGACTTGGCGCAGGTGGCGAAGACCTGGGGTAGAGAATGGTATAGATATAGTATGATATAGTATTATAGATGAATATAGATGAATCTATAGTATATATACATAGTATCTATGGTATATATATATATAGTATCTATGGTCATGTAGATATTTTTATGATGATACAGTGACAATAAGCCATGTAGTGGATTTAATGTGGGTAAACCAATGCCGTAAACCGCCCATGACTCAGAATGGTTGAAATCCAACCTTCAAAGTGGTGAGAGGTGTATGGCTGTGTTTCTTTTCTTTCTACCAATATTGTATCATAATCATAGTGCGACAGTAGACAATAATGATATGGAATGATATGATATGTAGTTTTATGATATAAACATATATAAACATTGTATTTTATTTAGATGAATGATCCTAGACGTTGTAATGCTGGTAAAACAAAGCCATAAACCATCCCCAATGACTCACCATTTTATAGGTGGGATTTCAACCATTCCCAAATGGGTGGTTTATTAATGTTCTTTTCCCACATAATCTTATATAGATGCATGATATTAGACATTGTATAGATATTATTGATATTATATCATGTGAACAAGCCATCTATGAATGATATCAATGATGATGGCCAGTGCTGGAAATGAAAAATGGCTCGTGTATAGATTACCAGGTAGTTCTCGGCACGCGCCGGGAAAACTAAAACCACTATATATAGGAAAAAGATCGCCTATAGGAAAGTGTTTGAGATGCAAAAGCAACCAAGTGTGGAAGTTGTGGGGTGCATCAGCAAATGAGCAAAAGGTTGCTGAGATGCCAATGAAATAACATGAAAGAATCCATGCACAACTGACTGAATGAGAACCAATGAATCAAGAACCGATGAAACGATGAATCAGTGAATCGATGAAGCAATGAAGCAATGAATCAGACGATGAGTCAACGAATCAATGAATTAATGAATTGATGAACCACAATGAAGCAACGAGTCAGGAAAACAATGAATCAATTAATGAGCGAATCAACGAATCAATGAATCGATGAAACAACGACCCAATGAATCAATGAATCTGTGAATCAGTCAGTTAGTGAATCAACGAGTCAGTAAATCAATCCAGCCATGCATCAATGAATCAATGGGTCAGTGAATCAGTTAGCTAATGAGTCAATGAATCAATGACTGAAACAATGAATCAGTGAACCAACGGATCAATGAATCAATGAATCAGTAAGTATATTATACAGTATATTGGTCAGTGAACCAATTGATCAATGAATCAATGACCCAATGAACCTATCATTGAACCAATGAAGCAATGAATCACTGAAGCAGTGAAGCAATGAACGACTGAATCAATGAATCAATGAATGAATGAATGACCGAATGAATGAGTTGATGGATTGGGTGGATGGATGGACGGGTGAGCTACCTTTCTAAGCTACTTCTTCACTGAGCGACCTCTTCCCTGAGGCACCTCTTCTCTCAGCTACTTCTTTTCTGAGCAGCCACTTATCTAGGCTAATTAGGCTACTTCTGCTCTGGGCTGCCTCCCAGCTACCTCCTCTTGCGCAGCCAGCACACTGAGTTTTGCAACGTCCAGCTGCCATTCCGCGTAGCGCAAGAGTAGCAGTATGGTGAAAAACTACCTTTCGCGCAGCTGTCGATCACAACGCGTTTAGCAACCGCCAGCTGCAATCCCGCTTACCTGGAGCGTCGCAGCATCACTCATGCTTTGCTGCGCAGCCGAGCCACTGTGTTTTGCCACAACCAGTTGCAAACCCCAGGAGCTTCGCATTCGCACTGAATCGACCAACGCTCGCGCAGCGCTCACAATGGGGACGACTACGCGCCACTCCGAATATGGTGGTCTTTACGAATGTTTATGTGAAATCGAGCTCAAATCGAGCTCTCGCCACAGAGCTGCGCACTTTTTGTGGACAACTTTTGCAGATCCATCTCCGAAGCCGAGGAAACAGAGACCCTCCTTCGGCCCCCACGGAAGCCACTTTACCCGAAAAAACACAGGGCTTCGCGCCCGAGAATGCTTTTCACCTGTGAATTCACATGTTCCCGAATTGGTACACTTCCCAATTACTTGATGATGCGTGGTTGACATGATGATGTGGTTGACGTGACGCACATGACAATGGTCCGTAACTCGGAAGTTTTCTAACCATTTTTTTTGGCTGTGATGATGTCGACATCTATTGTTTTTTACAGTGGCTATTTTGGAGGTATCCCCCATTTCCAGACCCAAAAAAGGTATATATATATATACACCTTAAACAAATTACATACGCACATAGAGTTTGTTGTAAGGTATAATCCAGTTTTTTCGGCACCTATTTTTTTCATGTTATACCATACACTACATGTATGATTTTTTGAAATGGTAGTTGATTGTATGACTAAGCCACATAGCATTCCATAGATGATACGTTATCATCCCCAACCTTGGATGGGTAGCTTGATCCTTGAGTTTTGAATGGGAAATAACATTATCAAAAAAAAACAACCCGCAAAAAAAAAAAAAAACAAACATTTTTTGTGGGCTACCAAAGATTGACAATGTTTCATCATGTTAGTACTAGCAAGGCTATTTCACATACCCCAACCGGCATTACGAATAAATTTCAGAGTGGCCTTTCGCGAGTACAAATGGGTCTCTAATCTCAACTTTATCCACTCGCATCCTCGCAGCACTGCTGAAACTACTACATCCAAATATCTGTGGTGGATTTTGACAGGTTGTTTTTCCTGGTAGGATATGTTCAAGTTTGCAAGGCCGCTTGTACCACATGCAAGGATGCGTTGCAGAGACACATATCATATGCATATTTTGCGATAAACATTTACAATAGAATTGCCGCAACAAAAATTTCAAAAATCCCTGATGAACATACAAACATTTTTATTCGTGCCGATGAAAGTGATGGATACCATTGGAATCATGATATTGCTGGTCTGTTCACCGACGCCAAGCATATTCACAAAAACCACTGTTGAAGGGGCATGAAACATGATGACTTGTGTTTACCAATTCCAACACCTTCTTCCCAGATGTCACAATTCAGCCAGAGGGTTCACATTTCTCTGAGAGGGTTTAAGACCTCACAAAAAAATGATGCGCAACTTTACATAGCCATTGGGGACCATTTGTCGGACCCTTGTCCGTGCCGAAATATCAGGCTGGAAATCCCAATGTCTTGGCGATCCTTCCCCCCTTTCAATGGTGTGAAAAATTGGTATGTACCGTATCTGGCAACTGGCTTGTAAACAGAACCCGAACCATTGAGTTGTTTACATTTTGTCATGTTTTGTTTTTCAGTAGTGAAAGTTGCTGTACCTGGGTGTAAAATTCACTCCCATATACCTTGAGCTAATCCAACATGGCAATTGAAAATCCCCTATTTACTTCGATGAGTCTCCCGTTTCTGAATGCCCCTATAGGTGGGAATTTTCCAGCTAACCGGGTAATTCCACATTTCTACCCTTGGCCAGGTTCTCAACACTACTCGGCGTCTGGATGCCAAAATGGAGGCTGGACCATTTTTGATGGACCGGATGAAAATCCAACAGCAACAGCTACAACTTAAGGTGTCAAAACCAAAGATACCAGTGACATGCTCACTCTCTGGACTCTAGACAGATTTTGACGACCTCTTAACAAATGAGTGCCATAGTATCTTTAAAATGGTGCACTGCACAGGTCTTGTGACATGTATGATTCCAGAAAAGTCCGCGCATTCTGCGTGATTTTGATATAGAAGATTAAACTCTCATCTATGTGCATGAAAGCGACAACAAATTCACGACTAGTTTGTTTTGCAAGTGGTCTGGAATTGAAACAACCACCATTATCACTCTGGTAAGCCCACAAGCATCAGCCGTCTTCTATGACTCAAAAATCTTAAAAGAAATCGGTTTTCCAAATCATCCCCAAATGGTCATTTATTGTTACTTATTGCTGGGTTTACCACATTAGATAGTTGTTTTTAACATGGTCCTCTGGGCCTGAGGGTGGCGTGTTACTTTGCTGCTCCACTCCCAATGAGTGTGTATGATCGGTGGAGGGGGGGTGGAAGATGTGATTTCAACATGGAGGTTTCCTAAAATAGGGGTACCCCCAAATCATCCATTTTAAAAGGATTTACCATTATAAACCATCCATTTTTGGGTACCCCCATTTTAGGAAACCCCCACATCAGGGATGGGATGGGGGGTTGGGAACCCGTTGACACAGCATGACAACTGTTTGCTACAAAGGTACGGCCGGCCCCCGTTTACGATAGCTAAGTTAGCGGACAGTACTCCAATAACCAGGGTCTATAGGAATTGTAGCAATGTAGCTAACTAATGTTAACTTATAGTATATACATCATATAACTAGACAGAATGGGGACTATAAACCTACAAACATTACCAAAGGGGGGAAGCACCTCATAGAGATCTGTGCATCTTTTGGATGATGACCATATTTCTTGCTTATACACTCAAGGTGTTGTTCCCCAGTTGTGTTTGCTGGTTTATGATCTCCAACTACATTTCGATATATCTACCATAAACCTGTTCTTGTACTTGTAGGAAGTAATGACGCACTAGAATTCGATTCTCATAAGGAGTTGGATTAATCCATGATGTAGTCGATGCATGACCCGCAAACCATCCCTGCTGCGTCCCTGCACCGTGCAGGCCCTCTTTATGGCCATGAAGGACATGCCTGGGCAGATGCAAAAGTTGGATCGCTATCGGGCCACGGCGCCGCGGCGGAGAAGCGGTGTGCGCACAAGCGATGGCCACACATATATATATATATATATATACATATATGTGTGTGTGCATATCATGAAAATATATGAATGAATATATATATATATATAATTATGTGCATGCTTGGCATGCTTATATATGTATAATATATAGATATAAGTCGTCTATATACAAGTATTATCCACGTTTTCTTGTATATGTGAATGTACTGTTTCACATAAATATGTATATAAATCCGAGTTATACAATTATATTTGATTCAATGATCCAGCTGCCATGTGTACATGTATTGATCGTATTTTTTGTGGAGTTGCTAGGCCTTCCACAGGCTTGGTAGCTCCAATAGTCAGATGATCCTTGAAGTATCCCATCGTTCTCGTAGCAGTGGAACCATCACGTGGATGATTCTGGAAGTTCCACAACACGTTTTCAAACATGGCTGACAATTCGGAAAAAAGGTTCAAGAACAATAATGGTAAAACATGTTTGATTTTCCTACCTGTTTCCAAACCACCAGGATTAATCAGGGATTTTGGATGATATTGGACCACTTTTCCTCACCTGCCAGGTGAGGGTCTCTAGATTTTCTCAGAGCTGCATCCCGCTCATTCACCTCCTCCGCTTCCACCTCCTCGCTTCACCTCCTGCCTCGGACTCTGTCGGACCTCAACCGCGAGATCTCAGTGAGTAGTGCCCATGTCAGAGAGAATGTCAGAAAAAATGTCAGATAGAAGGCCAGAAAAGAATGTCAGAAAAAATGCCGGAATTGATGCCAGAAAATATGTCAGACTAGATGCCAGAAAGAATCTCAGAGTACAGGCCAGAAAGAAGGTCAGCTAGAATGTCAGAACGTATATCCAATATATACTTCCAGTTGGTATGTCAGAAACTATGTCAGAAGGACGTGTCGGGGTGGGGATCACTCGAGAGTACTTTGTCTAGAAATTTCCACATCTCTTACACCCACTCGCTACCCTCCGGTAATTGACTGTATTAGTAATCCACCAATATAGCTGATGTTCCCAGCCAGAAACATTCATTTAGGTTGGCGGATTTCCCATTGAACGTCTGATTCCGACAGTGCAAGCCCTATACCAGTTCCAAATGGTTATACATAGGGTTCTCATTGCATATTGAATTTTAATTGACTTATACCCTCCGGTAAATCAACATAGACCCTGGCATGAATTTGGATTTGTGCTTCTATAAGTTTCCAGTAAAAAAAGAGGACCGGCTTATTTTAACATATAGACTCTATGTCTCTGTGAATTTGCCAGGCAGGGTTTCCAGAGGGTAACTGGTGGCCCCTGGCCCCTGTGACCAGATGACCAGTTTCGGTCGTCGTCGTCTCAGGCAGTCACTCGGAGTTCTCGGGCGGTGACGCGTCGCTTGTCCTACTGCCTCAGGCCACGCAGGGCGGGGGCGGAGCGAGCGACGTTAAATTTGAGTGGCTTAAGAACAGGTGTTTTTCATGGGGATAATTTGTGGGAATATAACATCATGTAACTTCAACTATATCCAATTTCGGGTCTGGGTGTGAAATTAAAGATACCTCCATTGAAGATGACAATCTTAATGGGGAACAAGATGATTCAGCAGCAGATTGATGGGTACCCTATCTTCAAAGAAACCCATTTGGACCTGGAAACGGTTTAGACATGTTTAGACCCAACAAAGATTACCCTTTGGTAGTCAACCATGGCAATGGGAAATCCCCAAACTGAATGTGACATGGTCGAAGCTGGATTGTATATTGTATACCCAAATAGGTCATAGTCATCAATCCATTAGTGTAACAGGGGCCATAAATTTTGACCATACAAATGGAGGTTCTAGTGGGAAGATCATCAAAGTAAATGGGGAATTGTCCATTGCCATGCTTGATCACCAGAGGGTATCAAAACCAGCCACAAAGATCATGCAATGGCTATAGACTAGGATACAACTAAATATGTGATCTCTGTGTTTGAAAATGGGCGGTATACTCCTGATTCTATGGCATGTGTGTTTTGTGGAACATGGTGATAAACCATTGTTTTAAGTTTTTGCTGAGAACTGACTTTCATACAATTCTAAATGGCCCTGAACAATTTGCAGAACATGTTTGGCAAAAGCCATGGTGTGCAAACGGGATGGAAAAGAGTATGAGACCCCAACTGCTTCAGCATTTGGCATGTGTCTAAATATAGATTTGAACTTTGTCATTTCTTTTGATGTCCCGTTTCTTGTTCTTGTTCTCCTTCCGTCTCTTCTTTCTTATTCTTTCGCTTTGTTCTTCAGCCACACATCCCCTCTTCCCTGGGGCAGCGCCTTGCAGGGAAGAACAGCACCTCGACAACGCACCGGGCATCACAGCATCGCTGAAATTCTTCAGGCTCGGGGAAATGATGGGTTTTGAGTTTCAAAAAGCGCTGGTTGACGAGAAAAAGGGCGAGGCGGCATTGATATCAATGGTAAACATCATATTTGTAGGGAAAGTCTTGACCATCAAAAGCGTATGGATATAGACATGGAATTACATGGATGATGGCTAGTTGATGAGGATTATTCCACTTCATGGGGACATAATGGGGGCTTGACGGAGGAGAATCATATATGTAGCGACAGTAAGACATTTGGTCGTTGGGTGATGATCAGTTCGGGGGTCACACTACCCAATACAACGGGCGGTATCATAGTCAATGAACTGGGGACTACCATAAATCAGACAGTATTCGGGGGATGATCCGGATCCAATAGGTTTTTGAAATTCCGCATGCGGTGTCATGTTGAACATTGCAAGTCGACAACTTAATGCTGTAAATTCAATGTCCGATTTTGTCTACAGATTATTCATTTCTTAGTCCTTCGTATTGGATTTCCAATGCCCATCGCTCTATATGTTGTACTTTAAGCTGCATCAATCCCTTTGCCAGCCATGTCACAAACAGAAGGAACCTTCTTGGAATATAGGGTGTGTTCATCCAATGTGTTTTTACTGTACAGGTTGCATGGACCGAAAGTTGCTCAGATGTCACTAGGAAGGTCCCACGTCGGAGTGGTCTTTGTGGCATACCACTTGCAAATCCTTTTAGAACTTTACGTATGAATACGTATATATATATAATATGATAATATCATATACGTGATCATGATTGTTTTTATGCATGATATATCTACAAATGATACAAAACCTGAGAACTGATTTGGACTGATTGCTATGAAGATCTCAACTTGTGCAGATCCAAAAAAACGGGGCGGCCTCGCAGGAATCCCTTGACCAACGGAAAAGTTGATGAGAATGAAGGAACCTCGAGCAAAGGCCAGCTGGAGATGGGCCTATGAAGCAACTTCAAATGGTCAAGAATCAGAGTGGGGAATATGTACATGATTGAATATGATGGAATATGTATCCATCCTGCATACTCCATTTATTCTATAGAATCATATGATGGCTGGATTTACTGTACCTACAAAACTGGGCTGATCTGAAGGTATAGGTATCCACGGAGCATGACGCGGCCGCTTCCAATGAGGGTGTAGCACACACGCAAAGAAACAGAATAACTCCAGCCCCATGAATGTGGATGATTTACCCTCTGGTTATTTAACATAGCCATGGAATAGCTGGCGAATTTTGGATGATTTTCCCAGCTAGAAACCTCCATTGATAGGGGATCTTCCATGGCTATGTTAAAAAAAGCAGATGGTATTGCCTTTTCCGGGGTGCTTTTCACTACGATCATCTAGAGGCAATGCATGGGATCATTTCCCTGTCATTTAACATGGCGATGCAACAGCATCATTTGGATCCGCTTAAAAGATCTTAAAAGAATCTACAACAAAAATCAAGCGTTTTCCATGGTTGTCTTTGCAAACGAGTACCCCATCGACTTTTGCTCTCAGATGTTCGGGGAACTAAAACCACAAAAAGATCTCGTTGGTTTTGACGAAAGAAATATTGGAAACAAAAACAATGGATTAGCGTCAGAATATGGGTTTGTCTGAAAATATGGTATACCCCCAACTATATCCATTTAATAGGGATAATGATAATTCACCAATGGATTTAGAGGTACATTATTTTCAGACAAACCCATATGACCCATATATCATAGCTGGAAGGATTGCAGCCACACACACAGAGATTTCTAGCCTGGGATCGGACTGGTTTACCCACCATGGCCACCAGGCCGCAAATCTTAAGCAGGGGATCGCCAAACCACCAAGATACATCTCTGAACTGATTGGTGAAATGTGGATTCCCCGAATTTAGATAGTTTGAGGCAAATCAGTCAGAGCATGGGAGCGAGTTTTGCATTTTTTTTGTGGGAGTGATCAGTACAGATATAGTTACACCGTTAATTACACCCGTTTGAAAAATTGATAAAAATGGTATACGTTCACACCGTGGAATCCACATGAACCTTGATTGGCTTGGACATCCCTCCACTATGGATCAAACCCCCCACAAAAGGATCTTTGTTTCCTTTGGTTCGCTTTCCCAGCAGCCAGCTGCAACGCGCAGGAGAAAGCAGCGTCTCCACCAAGTAAACGGCGTCTGCACCTCTAAAGAAGAAGGCACGTCTATTTTTCTCCGGAAAATCACGACTCTTGCATTTTCGTATTCGAAAAAATCTTCACAGCTGCTCAGTAGCTGTCGAGAGCGCTATGGCGGGTCGAAACCGGATCCCAAGGCCTACGTTTGCGGAGATGTACAAATCAAGTTTTCCAATGCACATCCAACGCGCTTTCTTTGGTTCTCCAGGTGAGTATGACCATAGGTGGTGTATTGAATGACTGAGACAGATTCCCTGAAGCTTCAGATAACATGAGCATGACTCTGCAAAGGGAAAACGACTACAGGAATGAAACCGCTGAGATTCATCTCTATTTCTATTTCTCGGCGTATACATGGTCTATCCATCTACAGTAACACTTTCGTTGAAGGCAGTGTTTGAACATCTTGCAATTTTTTTTGTGAATCAGGTGTACATCTTAAACGTGCGGCTTCCTTTTTGCTGATTCCTGCTGATTCCAAACCTGGATGATCAGCTATTGGAATCTCAATTTTTGTCCATTTTTTGCCAGCTGAAAAAATTCGCTGAGTTGGTGAGCCCCAGTTGGTCACGACAAGCACGGAAAGCTTCGAACAGTGGCCAGCGGTTCGGCTGAATCGACCTGAAGGTCGTGCAAAAAAAATGCGTGTTGACATCTTCAAAGCAGACAGTTGCATGCGTTTGCAGAATTTTAACGAAATTTGCAGACAATTTTGTTCAGCAGATTTTGCAATACTTGTGCATACATGTTCACTTGCTACTCTGAGTTCGGTGAAGATGTCATGCCGCAGCTGGGCTTTTGGCGGCCCCAGTGTCACTACGACTTGTGGAACGACCGCCAATCGTCTTTGTGAATCTTTGTGCTTGCTAGGATCGGAAGGAGCAAGGTTCACACTTTGAACAACATCCTGATAGCTATGTAAACCTTGCCTTGAACGTTAATTCAACTGTTTTCCCTGCCAAGCTATGCCACGCATTCTTTTGATCCTCTACATATAGATGGTGGCTACGGTAGCACACTGTTGAGCGGGTGCACTAGAGCCGATGCTGATTGTTCTTATTTTTTACTTATACCACAGTCTCATCTCAATAATAGCGAGTAACTACCCCCCCCCCCAATATAATATATTAAATTATATAGTCCCCAAATATGGACTGATGGAGGGTTCCGTTTGGGGCTTATTTGATATTAGAGGGAAGGAATTGCAAACACGTCATTTGTTCCTTCTTGCCAGGTATTCGCACTTTACAGGAGCCACTCAAGGGAGAGTGAATTTCACAAGCCACTAGAGAGACTGACGGGTGCTGTTGTAACGCTGGCGATCATAAGTCCTTTTTGCTTTCTGGGTAGCTAGCTGCTTTCAAGTCCGGAAGCCAAGAATGGTTTTTGCACCAGTTATAATTCCTGGAATGACCATGTTAAATAATTTTAATATAAGTATCAACATAGTCTGGTTGGTGCCTTCAACGCCCCGGTCACAAAAAGAAACACCCCTGTGATTTGGCAGAGTCATGTTACTACGTACTATATACTTCGTGTGGTCACCTATCAGCAGCAGCGTAATAGTAGTAGCATGTAAATACTGTTGGTGTTTCCACATTGCCTGTGGTGGTTGTACGATGTCATAACACCATGATTTGTGATATCCACATCCCTAAACCGCCATTTTTTTTGGTTGAAGCCTGATCTGGATGTCTCCAATTTGATGAGATCAATGTGAATCCATAGTTTGTTCTTGCCAGTCAAAGACAGCTCTTTTGACCGCAATGATACCTTCCATGTGAACAATGTGTGTAGGACTCTGCACTGTCATTTGTTCTCGTTTTAAAGCACAGGGGCGTCCAGTTTTCACTGGGACGAAATCATCCCCAATGACCTTCATATATCTTCTTATTTTCAAGATTTTTCAGGAGGTGGCTCAGCCATGGGCCATTGGACCTGCCTTCCGAATTGGCTCAGCCGAATGATGCTGTCCAGTCCATGAGTTGGTGAAGAATTTTGACCCGAGGTCGCCCGAAATCTCTGAAAGCATCCTGAAAAAGTTGCCATGTTCAGCATTACATGACCATTTTTGGGATTGAAGATCGGGTATTGCCAAACTCGACGATGGATCATCATGTTCTCATTGACATTGCCATAAATTAGGAGTAGAATCTCCAAGTTCTGGACGGGCTTTAAGGACCACAACAAATATTTGTTTGTGGCTGACAGGCGATAGACTTGGCGTTCCCGCGAGATCTTGACTGGGTACCGTAAAATGTTTTTTTTTGTTTTCTATTGTAAGTTGATGTTTACCATAATTTAAAGGAACTCCAGATCGGATACATAGTACCGAAATTGTACCAAAAATGTGTGGGCTATTGCGATTAGCCATGATTATCGCACATTCTCGTGTGAGTACATTCTAATAGACAAAGGACAGTTGGAACTGTTCGACTCAACTTATTTCCTCATGATGCGTACAAAATCATGCAAATCCAAGACCCATTAGGTGTTCTCAAAACATCTCAAAACACAAACTCCTCATGACATGTTGCCTCGAACTAGAACTAGACTATGCCCCTCCAGGTTATTTGATGCAGACTGGCTTCATTCGGAGTAGCCAACCAGCCGATCTGCCCAGAGGTGGTCTTAAACCTACACTCTGGAGCAACTTTGAAATCCTTTGAATATGAGTTGGTCCAAGAGTGTGGAACCCCCATTTCATCCATTATGTAGAATCGATGTTAATCAATGTTTGTCAGTTTGAAATTATTAATCATGTTCCCACATCTTTTGCCTAAGTTTCGATGTATAGATTAGTGGGTTCCATCCACATTTTCGGACATAGCTAACCGGCCACGAATATCTTTGAATGCCGCTGTGTTGCGTCGCCTGGCGGACTGCCGGGAGGAGGTAATACAAACCGGGTGCCCGAATCTGCTAAGAGCTGTGTGGGCAAAAGAGTACGTGTTGTGTGACGTGTTGACAGCTTGATCTCAGGAATCCACAGGAAATGTCCAAGATTTCCAAGTGAATGTCACTTATATCTTCTTCCCTCAAGGAAGTCAGCAAGTTCTTTTGGAGGTGTTGTTGATACCCGAGGATAGCAACCAGGGTTGAGCGAACTTTTTGGATGGGTCTGAGGTCTCCCTATGATTCCCTCCTATCTTAGCACCGTGGTTTCCCGGGGTTAGTGGCGTCAGACATGGCAGAAGTCGAAGCAACTCTCAAAACGGAGCACTATATACCACGATGAGCTATGGACTATGGAGCTTCCAAAAAAAAAAAAAAAATAAGAATCTGAAGATAGACAGACATGGTTTTCCACTACTTTCGCATGTTTTTTTTTCCGCCTTGTGAGTCGCTACTTTTTTCACCGCTGAAAAACACGCCAGCCCCGTCCAATCATCTCCAGCCGTACCCAGCCCCGGAGAGGCCTGGCTTCGTCTCTGAGCCCTTCAGCCAGAAGTTTGGTTGGATCTTTGCTTCAGGCCTTCCATGGTGGATGGGTTGTTGCCATGGATGCTCTGAGGTAATGATTTGTTCAACAAAACATTTTTGGTGATAAAAAGACTATAAAAAGTGAATGACATTTGGATTCAATGTTTGAGTTTCAACTCATAGATGAATTTATTTTTGTGGCAGCCATGGCTCGCTGATCAACTAGGAGGATGGCGCCATATAGTTGGGATACCGGCGTCCCGGTGTCCCCTGGTTTGGCAGAATCTCAAGCTGCCAGCGGAAGTCACGTTGAAGTGGAATTTCTGTCCTGAAAATCAACAGGTATCCAACAAGATTCATTGGTCTATCCCCCTTGAGTGCTTGGAAAAACGAATCTTTCGATGACCAACCGGAAGGATGGCTGCCTGTTGGTGGATATCCCAAAGTGAGAAGCCCAATGGTTTTTGGACGGCGAATGGCAGGTTTTCCATCATGATCCATGGACATTCCTCTCCTGTGTTTCCCTCATATTTCAGGAAAGTTATACAAATTGGCATCTGGTTTTGGACAAATGCACGTGGCAAAGGGCAGCAATTTCGAAGCCTTTCCCAGTGAGTTTGGGCCATGTAGTACCGTCATCAGTTTGAACGCATGTCTAAAACCCTTTGGTCTGGTGTAAAAACTATGATTGCCTATGATTGCCTTATATCAATGCGGGGAATTTTCACATCCCACCGTACAACAGTCAATGTCGATGTAAGCTAGACCTGATGAGAATTGATGAGGACCCATTTGGCCTCCAATATTCTAACATAGCTATGGAACTTCGCCATTAAGATTAAGTTCGGTAAATCATCCAAGTAAATGGGATCAAACCATCAGGATACTTGTTACAGAGTAGAATAGTTATGGAAAATCACCAAGATAGCTATTTTGATGTTCAACACCTCCGGATCAACCCCCTGTTGGTTTTTCCGTCGCCGCCGTTGAAAAACGCCAGGCAGACGTGAAGGAACGCCTCCCAGTGGCGTCCTCGGGGCAGCACGACTTCTTCGAGGTGGAGGGATCCCCCCGGGGTTGATATCAGCAAATGGGGGTGTACCCTCTGGTAAACTAACAGTTTGCTATTGAAAATGGCCATTTATAATGGATTTTCCCATTAAAAATGGTGATTTTCCATAGTTATGTAAACGTTTACCAGGGTGTAAACACAATGGGCAAAAGATATCAAAATATCAGGGGAGGATGTACAGTAATTGGGATAGAATATGATAGAACGGGAGGTATCCATGGGGATGTATCTGATATATTGTGATATTACCGAGCAATGTGATTTGAAAACGGGTCTATCCAGAAATGGGGTGCTTTTAGTCCAAAAAAAATGGCCATTTGACTTGGCCAACTTGCTTTTAGTCCAATGGCATTTTGGGGTACCCCATTTCTGGAACATATCCATAATATGGATGAAAATGAGCCATGTGGATTTGTCTCAGAATAGTTTTTGTTTTTTTTAAACAACCCATATCAAGCACAAAAAACCTATGTCCACACTTGGTTCGATTTTAAGCCCTCCAGACCAACCAGGATACTGACTTGGATGATCCTCAAAGAACAGGCAAATATGATGTTTACTATGGGTTGGGCACTTCACTGAAAGTTTCTTCTTCTTCTTCATCATCATCATCAGCATCATCATCATCATCATCATCATCATCATCAGCAGCATCAGCAGCATCAGCATCATCATCATATCATCCCAGTGGCTATCGAAAGTTGTGGTGTGATTCTTTTGAACCAGAAACCGGTTCTAGCCACACAGCAACTTCTGCAGAGCCGTTCTAGCTGCCGGATAGCTGGAGGATTCTGGAGGATACAGTGCTTTTCTTGCTCATTCATAATGTACATGATTGTACATGTTTTTTTCCATGAAAAGCGTGTGCATATAGGTGTTTTTATGCATAATATACAGATAGTTTATGTATATATACATGTGTTTTGTTTATATGTTGTTGTTTATATGTTTGCAGATGTGCTACAGTCATGATATTTAAGTCTCTTCGCTTAAACCTCATGGCAGTCATCCAACGGATCACGCCAGGGGCTGGATGTGTTTGCCTTGCACAAGAGGCCCGCAATGACTACCTGAAAATGAACTGGCTGTTGGACAAAGGAAAAGGGTAGAAGCCAACATTTGGGGTACAACCAACAGGAAATGATAGAAAACAATAGAAAACAGAGAGATAATGGGAATCTAATGGAATATCATGCATGCGGATGTAATCATGATATAATCTGGATGATAGAAGCCAACATGAATATCTCATAATTTGGACTGGACTGTTGGGAGTTGGATTGGGGTAGCTACTCTATCCCAAAAATGTCCAACCTTTTGAGGTCGGTGAATTATG
Organism: Symbiodinium sp. clade C Y103; assembly: GCA_003297045.1. Classification (NCBI taxonomy): domain Eukaryota; class Dinophyceae; order Suessiales; family Symbiodiniaceae; genus Cladocopium; species Cladocopium sp. clade C. Next base: position 233,433 of record BGPT01001108.1, read on the forward strand.
ACGAAATTTACTCAGCTATAGGGTCTATTCTGTCAGGTTCAAAGCAAGATCCTGTTTGCGTGCTGGTTTCAGCATGTTTCAACTAGTTTTGTTCCCCCGCTGTTTGTGGCGATGGTGTCGCTGGACGTTCAGTTTTTTTTTTTTTTGATACTGGTCGCGGGCAGGCCTATCGGACCAGACTTGCCAGAGATCGAAGTGAAACCAAAGGCGGGGGCGTTTTCGTGGCCAGAGTTGTGTTATTCTTTACCAGTGGAGTTGATGCACCAATATTTAAGGGTAGTATTGCAAAACAAGTTACTTATTCATATCTGGGAGCCAACGAGATCCCAAAAATCATCCATGTGCATCCATTCATCTTGGAGTCCCAAGAGAGGGGGTTAGTCTTATATTGCAAACAACAAATAATTATACATATCATACATCTATATATCATCCTCCTAAATACTATAAAATCGGGGACCTACGGCCTGACCTATATGATATTTGCGGGTATTCACATATGGCTGGGCCAGGACGAGGGCGATGAGAGGTGGCAGCGCAGGCAGATGGGATTCTTTGCGATGGATTCGATGGACCTGTTTGGCCCCAAACTGGTTCCAGATTTGGGTAAATTCCCACGAAAATAGTGATAAATCATGACAAAACAATGATATAAGGTATAATTATGAAAAGTGTTCAAGGTTTTCCGCATTTTGCGAACCACCACAAGCCCTTTTTCGTTGCCACAACTTGAAAGAACATTACCCCACATACATTTCAAGATGCCCCAAATCTATCCAAATTGGTATCCCCATTCATTTCCATCAAATCTCACCACTTGTAAATCCTATTATAGTTGGCTATTCCACTATGTTCTCATTTAAGATTGCAATTCTTTTCCATACCTTGGTTGTTTTGCAATGCAACTTGTGGAGTCTCAAATTTCCAAACACCGCAACTCTCTCCAGCACAGGCAATTCTCCAAGATCTGGACGGTGATGCCTTCTGCCCAGGAGCGCAATCGATGCTGTCATATGGTGGTTTGATCAGCAAAAGATTGGGATTCACCATCGTTCATGTTTTTTTTTTGACCTGTTTAATCACGCAAGTGGGGATACTGTATACAAGCTTCATAAAGGATAGCCTGTAGATTGGAAATGAGGCTTGTGCTACTGTATTTAGTGATTATACAGGGATTACTATAACCCACTATGGGAGCCCTCTAAACCAGCCATTGTAATGAGATTTTATATAGCAATAAGAAGATATAAGATGGTGAGGGCACACTTGGCCGAAAAAAACATATACCCTCTGGTAAGCAAACATGGCTACAGAATCGCCTTGTTAGTTCGATGATTTTCCCATAGGTCATTTGCTTGGGGGATTTACGGCCTGCGACGTCTGACGCCGACGGAGAGTAACGTGAGAAAACATGATTTTATATGGGGATGGGTCAAAAGCTACAATTACCATATTTGGGGTTTATTCACATCCATTAACCAGCTATTTTAGGGTACCATCCGGGTCCCAGGGTTTTGACTCATCGCCGTGTGAAACCTTGCTGTGGTTTCCCAAGGTGGCCCTGGATCAATGGCCTAAAAAGTTGGGATGGCGGCCTCACCACCAAGAGCCATTCTATCCAGTTGCGGTTGGGTAAGTATCTAATCACTTGTTGGGGGTGTAAAATGTGAATTGATTTATGCTTGGGCGAATACTTACCCAACTAGCGATTTGAAATACTTTGATTCTTGGTACTTACCCATACCTTCCAAGTTTTTTCAATCGTAGTCGGGATGATTGATTGCGATATTTTGAGATGATGAGCATATTTATGCGATGGGTCAAAAACCACCAGCCAGATGACCATGTGCATTTTGTCCAAACATGGGAAGTGCCTTAAAATCCCTCTCAAATCATGAAGTATCAAAATTTGGCGTACCCTATTTTCACACAAACCCATGTTGTGGCGTTGCTATTTTCATCTGCATCCTGTGAAATATGTATGTTTCACATAACATATCATATATATATATATATATATGTATACACATACTCTTAACTTAAAAGATATGATCAACCAGTGATGGTTTCGCTCTCCTAACTTCCAGGATCTTTTTCGCTAAAAACGGTTGACCGATGAGCTGCGCGGCTCGCTTTTCAGGACTTTGTTCCGCCGAAAACCTTTGGTGTTGAAGCCACGGCCACGTCGATCTCAGAGGTGGAAAGATTGCAGTGAACTGCGGGAAATCCAAAGGAAGCAGGAACTTTTCAAGGTCATAATCTAGGTTTGGGTGGTAATTTTTCAATACAATTTAGAATCTCATAACCAGTCCGGTCATAATCCCAACCAACCTCATAATTGACCTTGTCTATAGAGACCATGAGTTCGGGTGGGTTTCCTTGCCTTTCATAGTCTACGGTTAAAGCCCTTTACCAGTTATAAATGGTTACAAATGAGCTTATCATTCAATAAATGGGGTGACAACTGACTTCGAACTGGTCAAGGGCGATAACTGTAGGCAAAAGAAACACATCATAAGTCAGAAATCCGCTCGCAAGCCCGGGACGACTCACTATCGCCAGGTAGGACGACTCCTTAGGGCTATCATGTTTGCCTAAGTTTACCATTTGGGGATGCTCGAAACAACTGCAGCGAATTTTTCGGCTAAAAACGCGGGTGAAAACCACTGTTTGAAGTCTGTTTGTGCTGCTTCCAGTAATCCCTGAAGATCAGGTGCTGAGTGGCTTTGACACCGATTCGCAACATCGATTCCCAACGGGTGCTTTTCAGTACACATACTGCCATCCCAGCTAGTCGTCTCGACTGTTTGGTTGAAAGCTGTCTAAGTAATCATTTTGCTTTTGTTGGGAAGCTTTCGGCTTAAGTGAATGGCTGCCCGCTGTAACAAGTGCGGGCAGTCGGAGCCTCACGCCGGCGACTCCTGGTGTTTAGCCTGCTCGGCGGTGGAGCATATCACTGGGGAGCTGAAAGCAGGTTGGGGCACTGCAGGGTCTCGCGCTGTGGCCACTGACTTGCTGGTTTCGGTCACCAGGCAGGTCAGGGCTGTGCGCAGGCTCGGCATTGCGGGTGCTGGGAGGACCCGGCCATCCGTGCCCGAGGGAGCTGGCCCCGGCCGTGCTTCCTCTGCCCAACCTGCCAGGGAAAGTGCTCCCCGTGAAGAGAGAGCTCTTCCTGAGCCTCCACCGCCCCCAGAGCCAGAGCGGAAGGAGCGGTCTCCTGCTCCCCCTCTCGAGCGCAGAGAGCGGCCTCCTACTCCGCCGCCTGCGCCACCTGCGGTGAAGACAGAGGAGAAAGAGAACGAGCTCAGGTCTGAGTACTCTGAATCTGAGGAGAGTGAAGAGAAGGTCAACGACGGGGTGGTTTCCCCGGAAGTTTCTGGCCTTTGTCCTGCCCCCAAAGCTCGGCCTGACGACCGCTCTGCGAGGTCTGAGTTGCCGAGGCGGCGACACTCTGAACACCGAGAGCATCGCCGGGAGCGATCAGCTGGGAGATCCCGTGCTGAACCCCCGCGGGGATCACATCAGAGAAGGCAGTCTGACCGAGACCGCCGGGACCGTGGAAGTCGACGTTCTAGGACAAGAGAACGTGAGCCGCAGAGGGAACACAAAAGGAAGAGAAAACGTCATCGACCAGGTCATCGAGGGGGGAGCAATCATCAGCGAGTCTGGAGAGCGGCTGACAACCCTTACCGCCGGTTTCATCACCGGCAACCAGATACCTTCTGGGATCAAAATCCTGGATTTGATTAGTAGACGTGATGTCTCGCAGAAGAGGCAGAGAAGAGGAAGTTACTCCAAGAAATATTGGAGTGACTTTGGGACAGGAAATCTATGCAGGGTCTCCCGAGTGGGCCAGACTTTCTCCTCTGGTGGGGCTCATTGTCGAAGGGTGCCTCCTAGGGAGCTCGGTCGGTGCGGGAGTCGCTACAGAGGAATGGTTTGCGGGTTTGATTCAAGAGGTGAAGGGGTCCACAGCAGAGGGCTGGCTCCTAGGGTGCTTACTTCTGGGGTGCGAGCGAGAGGCCGCATTCGAGGAAGTTGCATCCGGTTTGAGCGAGGGATACCTTCACCTCTGTCCAGGGGAGCCATGTCTCTCCGATCACCCGGGACCGCTGGTACACGTCACACGTACCCGGTTTTGGGAACCACTACAATTTCAGTGCGAGTATCTCACAGAGCTGGGCAAGACAGGATTGAAGAAGGCTGTGACTGCCCAGAAAAAGAGGGCAACTATCGCAGCCAAAGGGAAAGGTGTTGCTGGAGTTCCCCCTGCAACCCCCCAAGCCGACAGAGGCCGAGGCCGTGGCCGAGGCATTGTAAAACGGCCTGCCAAGCGGAAGAAGAAGGAGGAGGATGGAGGTCCCTCAATATCCCTTCTTTCAGAAGACGAGGAGGAGTCAGAGGGCAACGAAGAAGTCCCAGAGGTCACACCTCGTCGAGGGGCGCTGAGAGATACTCTACGGCGCACGCGAGAGAGGATCTTGGGTCAAGGTGGACAAGCTCGACCTCATCGAGATGCAGGGGGCTTGAGTGGTGGTCGAACTCCCGAAGATTCCGCACGTGCAGCGGCTACATCTCGGCTCGTGGCGGGGACGGCATTGAACCCTGCCAAGCAGACTCCTCTCCAGCTGGCTCCAGTCGTGGATACAAACGATTCTACTATGAGGAACTTGACGAAACGCCTGAGCGGAGCTGGCAATGCTTCCTCGGCCTTGGTGACTCAAGCACTGGAGCAATCCGTCACGGAATCCAAGAATCGAAAACGCAAGCGCCGAGACAAGGACAAGAAGGACGGTGTGAAGCAGCTGGTGGATCTTCTGAAAGGGAAAAGGAAAAAGAAAAAGAAGAGGCGCAGCCGCAGTCGAGCGGAGGACAGGGTCAAGTTCAAGAAGGACCCCGAAGACCCAGGAGATTCTTCCTCCAGTGGCTACTCAAGCGAGAGCGGCTACTCCGAAGACGAGGACTCGGAGGGCAGCGATCTCGACTTCGAGCCGCCGTTGAGGCGGAAAGCCACCAAGGATCCTGGCAGTGTTATGGCGATGCTGGTGAAGCACGCGCAGGACCAGATGGACAGGGGGGCGCTGCTAGAAAGCGAGGGCGCCCGGGCGAGCCTGACCTCAGGCATAAAGATCTCAACGTATTTCGCGTTGATGATCCGCCCTTACCATCCATCAGGGTCCCCGCTCTTGCGCGAGCTTTACGCGCTGGCACAAGCCATCGATCTCCTAAGGATCGGCAAATTGCCAGAGACGGCAGACGCTCTGGCAAGCCGTTTCATTGCCGTGCATACGGCCTTAGGAGACGGCAATTGGCTGACGGCCAGTCAGCTGGAGCTCTATCCGCTGGAGGCCACACAGAGCGCCACTACGGCCACGATGCTTCAAGCTCAAAAGCATCGGAAATTGAGCTCCAAGCGGCCGATGGTGGGCTGGCACTGGCCGGGGAAAAGGCGGCGGCTTTGGCGAGAAAGGGAAGAAAGGAGACCCCAAAGGCAAGGGGAAGAACAAGAACAAGTCTCCAGGGAAGGACAACTCCTCATGGACCGGCAAGGGGGAGACAAATCCCTGGAGAGACAACAAGGAGGACCCTCCGAAGAAGGCCCCTTAGAGGCTTACTCTGGAGCGCTTTTGAATTCAGAGACAAATGATGGACTGGTGAGGGGGCTGGTTGGACCCGTGCCTTTTCCTCCCGGTTTTGGATCGGAGATGAGATTTTTCAGACGCCTTGCTGGGCGCTGCACGTGCTTTGATAGCATTGGAAGAGCGCTTGCGTGGGTACTGATAAACTTTCCAAGACTGGAGGTTGAGAAAACGGTTTCAGCGGGCTTCCGCTTTGTTTTTTTGGGCAAGAGTTCAATGGACTATGCCATGCACCGGGGGCGCTTGCAACGCAGGCGTCCTCTATTCCCGTTGCCCCTGGGCGATACAGTACAGGTGGAGGGAGCTGCGAAGCTGGCTTCTTTCGAAGATTTTTGTCAGCCTGGTTTTGGAGGGCTGACCACTGAGGATGTATGGGTTGCGCTATCAGTGCTGGGCCTGAACGGTACTGCTGGCTGCGGCCGCGCAGCCCTAGATAAGGAGCCCAGTGTGCTGCAGAGAGGGGCTTTGAGATCCATCAGGCAAAGCATAAGACGTGTTTTGCCCCTGGACCTGCAGCTGATGCGGACGGCGAGTGGTGCAGAAAAAGAGCTGTCTAGTCGGTTTCTCAATTACACTGGGGAGGAAGTCCCAAAAATGCAAATCCTTAGGGTCGAAGCAGCAGTGGGGGCTCTTCCACCAGCTACACATGGGGGTGCCATTGATGCGCGGTTGTTGGTTTCTGAAGGTTCCCGTTGGTTTTTGGAGCACCCTGAAGAATCTCTTTTGGAGGAGCCCCCCCCTAAGGTCAAACTACAGGCAAAGGTTCACATTCATCCAGGTGAAGCTTTAGAATTCTGTAAGTTGTTGGTGGAACGGAGAATTTGCACCTGGATCCCTGATGATGAAGTGCTGACCATAAAGGGGTCTAAGGTGCTTAATGGAATGTTCGCAGTGGGGAAAGGCAAGCTGGGGGACAACAATTTGGAGCTTCAACGGACTATAATGAATCTCATACCCACGAATGCTGTTTTTCGACAATCTCAAGGTGGCACAAACGATTTGCCATCTATATGCCAGTACTTGTCAATGGTAATTCAACAAGACCAAGCAGTTCGATTTTTCCAAAGCGATATGTCTTCTGCATTTTATCTCTTTCGGATCCCCCCTTCTTGGTCCAAGAACATGGCATTCAACATCTCTTTCTCTGCAAGTGAACTTGGGTTTCAGGGTGACCTCATATACAGACCAGCATGTGCCGTTATCCCTATGGGTTGGAGTAGTGCTGTTTCTATAATGCAAGAAATAGCTGACAGATTGACAACTATTGGACGATTACCAGCTACTCACAAAGTTCGTCGCCAAGCGCCCCTACCGCCATGGCTCACGAGTGTCCTTGATGAGTCAGCGGTTAAGGGGCGACCCTGGTATCATATATATTTGGACAATTTTTGTGCGATGCAACAATGTTCTGCTGGCGAACAGGCCGACGCAGGACTCGAGATGCATCAGAGCCTTGAGGATGCCTGGCGACGCTCTGGTGTTTTGTCGTCTGACAAGAAGAGGGTTTCCAATGCGGAGACAGCAGACGAGCTGGGTGCTCACTTGGATGGCCAAGAAGGTACGATTGGCCCCAGTGGTGAGCGGTTGCTCAAGCTGGTGCAGACAACGTTGGTCTGCCTCGGCTCAGCAAAACTACGGAGGAAATGGATTCAAGTAGTTGCTGGCCGCTGGGTTCATGTCATGTCATTTAGGCGGCCAGCTATGGTATGTCTGGATGCTACTTGGGCTTTTGTTGCAGGTAAGCAAGTCTCTGGACTGTTGGAGGCAAGAGTTCGTAGTGAGCTCTTGGGTTGCTGTTGCATTGGGTTGCTTTTGCATGGCAACCTCAGAGCACAGCTAAGTTCGATTACAACAGCTAGTGACGCTTCCTCCACAGGAGGGGCAGTCGGCATGAGCTCGGAGCTGACGTTGTCCGGCTCCCAGTTTGCTGCAGCCGACCAGGTTGGTTGGACTGAAGGCAAAGTTGCTCCGATTTTAGTGGTTTCTTTATTTAATGGAGTGGGTTGTACATTTCGATGTTACGACCTATGTGGGGTCACTCCCTTGGTGGCTTTTTCGTATGAAATTGATGCAGCTGCCAACAGAATCACAGCAAGGCGTTGGCCCAACGTCCATATAGAAAAAGATGTCAGAACGCTCACTGCCGAAGTCATCCGCGGATGGCGATATGCCTTTCCCCTTGTAGAAGAAATACATGTGTGGGGAGGCTTCCCCTGTGTGGGGTTGTCTGCTGTGCGTGCTGGCCGATTAAATTTGGAAGATCCTCAAAGCTCATTGTTTTGGGAGCTTGTTCGTGTGGTGAAAGAGATCCGCCACATCTTTGGATTCAATTTCCCAGTACGATACGTAGCAGAAAACGTTGCAAGTATGGACGCTTCCGCCGAAGCTGAGATTACTCGGGCTTTGGGGACAAAACCATGGCGCCTAGACCCAGCTGGGGCTGTTCCAATCCATAGGCCTCGGTTCTGTTGGACCAACACTGGTCTTTCACCAATGGATGGCGTCGTGGTCGAAGAAAAGGAGCGGTGGATTCAGGTGGATATCACTCATGAGTACCCCCCTTTATCATCTTGGTTAGAAGAAGGGGCATCCTGGCCTGGAGAGCAGTGGGGTACAATTTTTCCCACTTGTATGAAATCTATAAGGCGGACTTCCCCTCCAATTCGACCTGCTGGGTTAGATAGAGTGGATGAAGATTCACGGTTACGATGGATTGCCGATGAATATCGATTCCCCCCTTATCAATATGACCTTCGGTTTATTATCTGGGTTGGTTCAAAATGGCGGCTCCTCAACGCAGATGAAAGGGAACTACTGCACGGTCTCGGTTTTCAGCATACCAGTATTTGTTGGAGTGCTAGTGATATCAAAAGAGATCCTATTGGGTTTGAAGACAAGAGGAAGTCTCTTATTGGAGATTCGTTTTCCTGCTTTTCCTTTGCGTTTGTGGCTGCAATCTTGTGTCAAAAATGGGTGCATATCCCCTCTTACAGCATGTTGGCCAATCGAATGGGGATGGCGCCTGGGTTTGTTTGTCCTTTGGAGGTGGTTGTTCCCTTGCAAAGACAATTGGCATATGGATCATGTGAAGAGTCCTTGCCTGTAAAATCTATCCACTCTGCACTTCTTCGTAGAGTCAACCATACGGGCTCGGACGTGCGGATTTCAACAGGGGCGTTGGTAAACCCAAGAGCATTTCCTCGACAATCTGCCGCAGCCATGTGGTGGAAGTGGCAGAAAGTTTTCGCATACCGTTGGAGTCGGGCAGATCATATTAACAATTTGGAATTAAGATCCATTGTTCATGCTATAGAATGGAGGGTTCAGCACCTGAAGGAAACCAGTCTTAGAATCTTCCATTTGACAGATTCATATGTATGTATGAGTATTATTTCCAAAGGACGTAGCTCTTCGCATATGCTGCGTCCCTTGCTTGCGCGGCTTGCTACTTTGCTCTTGGCCTTTGACCTTTATTTGGTGGTGGCTCACGTCGAGAGCAGTGAGAATCCAACTGACCATGACAGCCGCGCATAGCTTCTGGGCTGGGCATGCGTCCCGTTCCGAGCGGCGCTTAGCTCGACAGAATGTTGTGCTGGAGGATGTTGGAATCACAGCCGCTACGTTGGAGCGATACTATTTGGCAGTATCCAGATTGGAGCCAGTGTTGGAAGAAGTTTCAACTGAGTATGAGCTAGATGAGTTTGTAGCTAGCTGGGTGCAGTCGGAGTTTGAAGATGGCACTCCACTGCATTTGGTGGGGGATGCCCTTTCAGGCCTTCACCATTTCGAACCTTTTACAAAGAAGCGATTGCCTAAGGCCTGGCGGCTGTATGGGATTTGGCGGAAATTTGAGGTGCCGTTTCGTGCACCCCCATTGACGCATAGTATCTGCTTAGCTATGGCCGGATGGGCAATCCAGCATGATGAGTTGACCATGGGAGCTTTATTGCTTCTTGGTTTCCACTGCTTGCTCCGCACAGGAGAAATTCTTCAGCTGAGACCCTGCGACTTCATCATTGACCGACTCAATGGAGTCGTTTCCTTACCTAGTAGCAAAAGTGGAGTACGCAACAACAGCCGTGAAAGTGTCACTATACGGGATCCTGTTACTTTAGAAACTACACAGGCTATGTTGGACCTTCGTCAGCAAATGGGATTTCCTAGGACACCTTGCTGGGACAGGAGCGGATCGGCATTCCGGAATTTGTTCCGCAAGATCCTTGGGGAGCTGGATTTATCCGAGCTCAACTTTCGACCGTACAGTTTAAGACGAGGTGGTGCCACGTTTGAAATGCAGGCACACGGTCTTATGGAAAAGACCCTTATAAGAGGGCGTTGGAAGAATTCAAATATCGCCCGCTTGTACATCTGTGACGGGCTGGCAATGTTGCCGCGCCTGGCAATGAGTTGGAATGCCAAGTTCAAAGTTGCTCAGTATTCATCGATTTTCATGGAAGGAAGCGCAAGAACGCCGTTTGATGTCAAGATCCTGCCATGGATCATAAAGATCTGAAGAGCTCTGCCATGAGCTCATGGGTGTTTTTCTTGCGCCCTGCCATGGGCTTACTTCTTTTTCCCTTGAAAAGGGATAATCTCTGGACCATGATCTTAATCATGGATGCAGTTCCAACGTGCATGGCAAAATGAAGGCGGCAGCTTGAATCCAAGCTAGTCGTCTCTTCCCTTGAAAAGGGATAATCTCTGGACCATGATCTTAATCATGGATGCAGTTCCAACGTGCATGGCAAAATGAAGGCGGCAGCTTGAATCCAATTAATAGTACTTGGAGGATCGTCCAACTTAGCAACTGGTTGATTACCCTGGCACCCTGGCTAGTAAGTCCCCAACTCATGGAGTTGTCCGATATACAACTGGGTATGTTTATTAACCAGTTGCGAAGTGGGAGATCCTCCAAGTAGGGATTTGTATAGTACATATAGTGGGAATTCAGTACAGTATGTCGTGCTATATAGGTAATAACAACCCTTTGATTTGATCTGATGTTTGTATGCTAGGGATTTATATATGCAGTTTTTTGACAAGGGAGGAGTTCTGCTTGCAGCGGGTGTGGCCGTCTTACTGTCGCTTGTGTTGATTACATTCCCATGTTGAGATAGCTTCCATGCCCACTATGCTTGATTATGTACATTTCCAGATCCCTACGTTAGATTAATAGGTATATAGTGCCCCCCAATTTGAGTTGGTTTATAGATAGATCCTCTACAGTTAAGATATTAGAGCCCGGAAGCCAGTTTGAAATGGCAATAGAATGGGTTATCCTTCCATATGTGGGGTTGCAAGTGACTTACAACTGGAAAAAGGCCATAACTGTATTACTGTACAAACCCTAGTTATTGTAAGTAGTTTTAAACCAAGTGAGTACATCAATTTTTGGGATACCCAGGGGTCGTTTTGCTCTCCGTGTACCCCATCTTGGATCGGCCCCACGGCGTCACCGCACCTCGCCACAGACGGACATGGAGCGGAGCGTGCCATTTGGTTTGCAGGATTGACTCTGGGGTTGCTGGGAAATCCTTCCCGTTGAACAGCCCCAGACACCATGGCATAACAAGGGATCTACGATGATCTACGCATATTTGGGATTATCTACGGGGGGTTAAATATTAGGAAGATGGGTTTATAATGATTTATAGAGGGTTGCACTGTGCAATACAATCCATGATTGGAAATTAGTGAATCCCTGAGAATCTATAGAAATATGTAAGCCTGATTTTCGATGGCTCGGTGCAAATTGGATTGGGTGAAAACTTCAAAGGCCTCACAAAGACACAGGTCGCATTCGGACCTTCATGTGCTGAGTCTTTTTCTGAAGATAGTGTTGACCCATAATTATCTGTTTGCTCAAAATGTCGCACCATTGTTCACCCACAAACTTGCATGAGTCCAGATCCCAAAAAAGACCCTCTTTGCAGTGGCTACACAGATGGACCCCGTTGATGTTAATGCCGCCAGGAGGAGGAGAAGCCTATTCCCACTCACCGTGTGGAATCTTTGTGACTTGCGCTATTCATGATCCTCCGGGCTTGTACAGATGTTGGGCGAATGTGAGCCGCGCAAGACAAAAACAATCTAGATTATTAGTGACTTCGCATGATTTCCTCTGGAACATGGACGTTCTGTCATAGACTTTCTGACATATATACATATACAGATAGATTACAGATACATAATATATGATATATCATGTGTATGTATAGACAAATAGGTGATTAAACATTGATATTGCTATCACAGGAAGTTTAGTTCGCAAACTTCCCAGTTGCGGAAGAATGTCCATGGTTAGCGTTGTCAAAATGTTGATATTCGTTCAGCAATATCATATGCAAGCGTCTCATAAAGTGCTATTACAGATATATCTAGCCTTTGAGAAACCATCCTTGCAGGAGAGTTGTATAGTTTCGATTGCAATTTTTCAAGTGTAGCTTGTTCTAGGATACTGCCTCTGTTGTGAGCCCTTGGAACCAATTAGACGATGGTAGCTACCACCTATCAAACAATTCATGATTATAAACCTTTATAATCACCCCAAAAATCAATTGAAAACCATGAAACAACTGGTTGGTAATCTTAAATCCTTGCTGATTGATATCGATCAATATAATCCTTCTACCAAAGTCGTGTCGAAATCTCACATTTCTTGAATTTAGGTTGGGGGAAGGCTTTTGTGGAACTCGTGGCAATGCGGCGTTTAGGTTGTGTTTGGGGGTAGGGTGTTGTTTTACTATTAGCATAGTGTTTTAATCTTGCTAGTTGCGTTCTCATTGTGTTGGGATTGTTGCTGTTGGGTTGTGCAGCTACTGGGGTCTTGCTGCTGCTGCTGCTGCTGCTGGTTCGACGGGTACTGCTGTTCGGGTTCTGACGGGTACTTCTACGCAACACTGGTATTATCATCTCGATACTGCCATGGCGGTGTACTGGGATTCCGCGAATTGTTTCGTTACCAATGATCCAAGGAAGGACAAATTTGTGCGCCAATTCCATATGGGTAGATGGGGAACTTGATCCATGCCTCATTTTGAAATCGTTTTGGATTTTGGACCTAATTTTTTTTCTTTATCAGAAGCAGGCCTGCTGCACATTTTCGTTTATGGACATCAACAATACCTGCGAAAAAATGTCCATTGGAAATTGCCATTCTTATGGGGGTTCGATTAATCGCAATAAAATTATGATAATTTGGTTATACCTTATTTAAACTAGTATTTATATTGAGGAAAAGAATTCCGTATTTTTTTATTGCGACAGGAATCGTGACGAAGATTTCCAATAATATTATATATATATATTTTTTAATATAAAATATTAATATATATTAAATATATTAAATTATTTAAATACATAATTAAATATATTTATAAATAATAATATATTAGGAAGAAATATAAAATATTAATAAATAAATATATAATATTTAATATATATTTATATCTAATTAAAAAAATATAGATATTTAAAAATTATTTAATTATTTTTCATTTAGATTTATATAATCTAAATAATATATATATAAATATATATATCATGATATAAAATTATTAATTTGATAATATATAATATTAATAATAAATAATGATGACAATATTATATTTGATTATTTTTTGGTGATATTTTGATATGTATATATATAATTTTTTTAAAAAATATTTTTTTGTTTCTCATAATTTTTGTGCGGGGTTGTTGTTTTTTGTTGTATTCCCGTTGCCCGTCCATTTGTTTGTTTTGTCCGTCCGTTCGCTGCCGTTGCCGCCTTATTCACACCTCGCCTGCCTTATTTATACCTACTTGACAATTTAGAATTTGCCACGACATAAATTTGACAACAACAATTTACTTACGTACAATTTGACAGCACACAACTTGAGACCACCTAACTTACTCACACATAATTTGACAACACACAATTTGACAACATACAATTTGATCACACATAACCTACTCACACCCACTTGACAACACATAACTTGCCAACGCATAATTTGACAACCACAACTTATTTACATATAATTTGACAACACAAAACTTATTTACACACAACTTACCCACATACAACTTGACAACACACAATTTGATAATACACAACTTACTTACATAATTTGACATCACACAACTTGACAACAATAACTTGACAACACATAATTTAACAACTTACAACTTACTCACATACAATTTGACAACACATAACTTGACAACACACAACTTGATAACACTCAACTTACTCATACACAACTTAGGCGTGGCACTTGGCGACATGGAACTGCGCTTTCGGCGGCAGGCGTGTCACTTACGGCACTAAGCTGGGTCTGGTGACGCACTTGGTTGCCGCGGACGCCGCGTCATTCTGCGTGACAGGCGTGGCACTTGATCACGTGGAGCTTCGTTTTGTGTGGTAGGTGTGGCACTTGGCAATATGGACCTTCGCTCTGTGTGGCAGGCGTGGTACTTACGGCACTCAGCTGGGTCTGATGACGCGCTTGGTTGCCGCGGATACCGCAGCGTTCTGTGTGGCAGGCATGGCACTTGGTCACATGGACCTTCGTTTTGTGTGGCAGGCGTGGCACTTCGCGACATGGACCGGCGCCTTGTGTGGCGCGGGCGGTACTTACGGCACTTAGCTGGGTCTGGCGACGCGCTTGGCTGCCGCGGACGCCGCATCATGCTGTGTCTTAGGCGTGGCACTTGGTCCCATGGAGCTTCGTTTTGTGTGGCAGGCGTGGCACTTGGAAATATGAACCTTCACTTTGTGAGGCAGGCGTGGCACTTACGGCACTTAGCTGGGTCTGGCGACGCGCTTGGTTGCCGCGGACGCCGAATCATTCTGTGTGGCAGGCGTGGCATTTGATCGCATGGCAATTCGTTTTGTGGGACAGGCATGGCACTTGGCGACATGGACCTTCATTTTCTGTGGCAGGCGTGGCACTTACGGCGCTCAGCTGGGTCTGGTGACGCGCTTGATTGCCGCGGACGCCGCATCATTCTGTGTGGCGGGCGTGGCGCTTGGTCGCGTGGAGCCTCGTTTTGTGTGGCAGGTGTGGCACTTGGGGCACTTGGCGATATGGACCTTCACTTTCTGTGGTAGGCGTGGCACTTACGGAACTCAGCTGGGTCTGGCGACGCGCTTGGCTGCCGCGGACGCCGCGTCGTTGCGTGTGGCAGGCGTGGCGCTTCGTGACATGGATCGGCACTTTGTGTGGTAGGCGTGGTACTTACGGGACTCAGCTGGGTCTGGTGACGCGCTTGGTTGCCGCGGACGCCGCGTCATTCTGTGTGGCAGGCGTGGCACTTGGTCACACGGAGCTTCGTTTTGTGTGGCAGGCGTGGCATTTCGGCACTTAGCTGGGTCTGGTGACGCGCGGACGCCGCATTATTCTGCGCGGCGGGCGTGGCACTTGGTGACACGGAGCTTCGTTTTGTATGCCAGGCTTGGCACTTGGCGGCACGGTCCTTCACTTTGCGTGGCAGGCGTGACCCTTATGGCACTGGGTTGGGTCTGGTGACGCGCTTGGGTGCCGCGGACGCCGCATCATTCTGCGTGGCAGGCGTGGCATTTGGTACCGTGGACCTTCGTTTTGTATGGCAGGCGTGGCACTTGGCGAGATGGGCCTTCACTTTGTATGGCAGGTGTGGCACTTACGGCACTCAGTTGGTCTGGTAACGCGCTTGGTTGCCGCGGACGCCGCGTCATTCTGCGTGGCAGGCGTGGCGCTTGGTGACGTGGACCTCCGTTTTGTATGGTAGGCGTGGCACTCGGTCACATGGAGCTTCGTTTTGTGTGGCAGGCGTGGCGCTTGGTGATATCCACCTTCGTTTTGTGTGGCAGGTGTGGCACTTATGGAACTGGGCTGGGTCTGGTGACGTGCTTGGTCGCTTTTGGCGCCGTGGCTCTTTTGCGTGGCAGGCGTGGCACTTGGTGACATCCACCTTCATTTTGTGTAGCAGGCTTGGCACTTGGTGACATTCACCGTCATTGTGTGTGGCAGCTCACACACAATTGTTTACACACAACTCTCTCACAACTCTCTCTCACACACACCTCTTTAACACACAACTTTATCACACACACAACTCTACCACACACAACTTTTCCCACACCACTCAGTCACAACTTATTGACACACAACTTGCACACACACACTTACTTGCACACAACTCTTCCACTCACAACTCCCTCTCACACACAACTCTTTCACACACAATTCTTTCACACACAACTCTCTCACACACAACTCTCTCCCACAACTCTTTCACACACATCTCTTTCACACACAACTTTGTCACACACAACTTTTCCACACACAGCTTTTCACACACCGCTCACACACAATTTACTCACACAACTTGCACACACACACACACTTACTCGCACACAACTTACTTGCACACAACCCTTCCACTCACAGCTCTCTCACACACAACTCTTTCACACACAACTCTTCACACACAACTCTCTCACACACAACTCTCTCACACAAAACCCTTTCACAAACATCCCTTTCACACACCACTTTGTCATACACAACTCTTCCACACGCAATTCTTTCATCTGCTGCGGTACTTATTGGAAGAAATTGACATGTGGGGTTATCCGGCCCTATAATTGTTTATTTCAATATTCTTAATGTTTTGGAAATTAATGAACTAATTTGAACTAATTGTATAATTATTAAATTTGAAAAAAAAACAATATATATTTATTGAAAATTCTTTTTGAATAATTTTGAATTGAATATAAAATTTAAATATGAATATAATTTTAGAAAAAAAATATATTAAAATATGAATCTATTTTGTGATTTTGAATGGATGAATATAATATTTTTTTAATTACATTTCATTGATCAAAAATAATAATTATTCATAATTTTTATTTATCTATTTTTCCTGAATGCGTAGCAAGGATTGCCGTTTCACTCTGGGGGTTTGGGGGGTTGAGAGTATGTTTGCCAGACTTTGCATCCACGATCGCAACCGTCCGCAATCGTTCGCAACCGTTCGCAAGTGTTCGTAACCGTCCGCGTGAGGACGCTAAGCTGCAAAGGGGATCATTTTTGGACGTTGCAGATGCGTCGAAATATCATTTCGCGTGGTAGGTGTGGCATTTCGTGATATTCCAAAACGTGTTTCAAGACGCGTCGAAAGTCATTTTGTGTGGCAGGCATAATATTTTCGCGATGTTTCCAAAAATTAACTTGCATTCTTCGTGGCCGGCGGTGTCCATCGTCATTTTTCGTGGCAGGCGCATCACTTTGGATCTGTCGTATTGCGTGGTTTTTTGCGAATCGCATTGTCAGGGCTGCGTCAAGTGGTGAGAAAGTGCAAATCGTGTGGTAAGAGTGGGATTTTCTGACAGGGGATATCGAAATATCGTCCTCTATGGGGGAAGCTGCAAAATTAATGATGTTTTGGCATGGCGAAACGCCGGTGGCTATGGGGGAAATTGCAAAAATAATTTGCGGCGTGCCGAAACACCGTTGTCTATGGGGGAAGCTGCAAAAGTGATGATGTTTTGGAACATTTCAAATGGGTGGAAATGCCGTTGTTTATGGGGGAAGCTGCAAAAGTGGTGATGGCTTGGATACTTCAAATATGACGAAGCGTCGTTGTCTATGGGGGAAGCTGCAAAAGTGATGATGTTTTGGACGCTTCAAATGTATCGAAAGGTTTGTGTGGCAGGGGACGTATTATATGATTTCGTGAGATTCTCACGAGTGGAACAAGAGCATCATGCCAAGAGTGTCTTCCTAAGAGTATCTTCCCAAGAGTATCTTCCCAATAATTTCTTCCCAAGATTGGTTTCCAGGAGTCTTTGCCCAAGAGTATCATGCCAAGAGTGTCTTCTTAAGAATTTCTTCCCAAGAATGTCATGGCAAGAGTATCATGCCAAGAGTGTTTCCCAAGAATGTTTTCCTAAGAGTGTCTTCCCAAGAATTTCTTCCCAAGAGTGTCTCCCAGGAGTGTCTCCTAAGAGTATCCCAAGAATTTCTTCCCAAGTGTGTTTCCCAGGAGCGTCTTCCAGAAATATCATGTCAGGAGCGTCTCCCAAGATTATTTTCGCAAATATGTCATATCAAGAATATTTCCCAGGAATATCTCCCAAAAATGATTTCCCAAGAGCGTCATGCCGGAATATCTTCCCGAGAGTGTCATGCCAAGAATATCTCCCAAAAATATCTTCTCAAAAATATCTCGCAGGAATATCTTCCCAAGAGTGTCATGCCAAGATTATCTCCCAAGAGTGTTTTCTCAAGAATGTCTCCCAGGAATATCTTTCCTAGAATGTCTTCCCAAGCGTGTCTTCCAAGGCTTGCTTCCCAAGAATGTCTCCCAAGAATATCTCCCAAGAGTGTCTCCCAAGTGTGTCTCCCAGGAATGTCTTCCAAGAATTTGATGCCAGGAATATCTCCCAAAATCTCTTTGCAAGAGTGTCATGCCAAGGGTGTCTCCCAAGAGTGTCTTCCCAAAAGTGTTTTCCCAAGAATATCTTCCTAAGAGTATCTTCCCAAGAGTATCTTCCCAATAATTTCTTCCCAAGATTGGTTTCCAGGAATCTTTGCCCAAGAGTTTCATGCCAAGAATGTCTTCTCAAGAATATCTTCCCAAGAATGTCATGCCAAGAGTGTCATATCAAGAGTGTTTCCCAAGAATGTCTTCGCAAATATGTCATATCAAAAATATTTCCAAGAATATCTCCCAAAAGTGATTTCCCAAGAATCTCATGCCAAGAGTGTTTCCCAAGGATGTCTTCTCAAGAGTATCTCCCAGGAATGTCTTTCCAAGAGTGGTTTCCAGGAATATCTTCCCAAGAGTGTCATGCCAAGAATATCTCCCAAGAATGTCTTCTCAAGAGTGTCTCCCAAGAATGTCATGTTAAGAATGTCTCCCAAGAATGTCTCCCAGAAGTATCTTCCCAAGAATATTATATCAGGAGTGTCAAGAAGGTTCGTGAAATTATTCCGGAAGCTTATTTTTAATAAAATTAAAATATTTATGAATTTAACAAAATATTCTTATAATATTAAAATTCATTATTATTTTTTTCAAAAAATATTTATTTGAATTTCTAATTTAATTTTATAAAAATCCGGGATAATATTAATTTATTTATAATTTCATAGAAGAAAAGGGGATATTTATTTTCGTTATTTTATTTTTTTTCTGGAAGATTGGAATGATTTTCAAGGGGAATAATTGATTGGTATAATTCCCATGAAATAAATATTTGAATTCATAATTATATTAAATCAAAAATTTGAAGAATAAATTAATAGATATTAATTTTTAATATAATTTAGATTTTATTCTGAAATTTTTCATGATTATATTAGATTTTAATGAAAATGAAAAGAATAGATTTGTATAATATATTTTTTATTTCCTGTAATATATCTATTTCCTCTATAAATTAATTTTCGAATAATTTTATTTCATAATTTCTAATATCTTGTTTATATTCTATAAAAAAAATATAGATTAAATACGGCATATTAAGCCAACACCCTACACTCGCAAATTTTATAGAAATCAATTTTGATCAAATTTGATAAATTTATAAAGGGGAAGAAATTTTAAATTTTATATAAATATATATATATATAATAAAATAAATATATTTTATCATTGATTATTCTTAAATAATAATAGAATATTGATTTTATTCATATATATGTAAATGAAATAGAATAAATAATAATTGAATTATTATTTAAATTCAATGAAATTTCTTTATTATATATTTTTTTAAAAATTTATTCTTAAAAAATATATCTAAATTCAAATAATATTAATAAGAATAAATATATATATTATTTCGACAAAATCTTATCCATCTAATTATATCTTAAAATTAATATCGAAATATTTTTTTTGATATATTAGATTTTTTTATTTATAAATTTAATTAAATATATATAAAAAATAATTTTATCAAATATATTCAAATATTCATGTTTATTATAATTAATCTATTTGCAATTTATTCATATATAATTTTTTTTTTATTTGAATTTAATTTAAATAATTAAAATATAATATAATAGAATAAGATTAAAAATTCTATAATTTATAAATTTATTTAACAAATATTTTTAAAAAATAAAAATTAATAATATAATATATTTCAAACACATATATATTTTTAAAATATATTCATATTGTTTTAATATATTTATATATTTGCAATATTTCCTTATATTTTAATATATATATATATTATTTAATTAAAATCATATTCAATATATCATAATAATTATTTATATTTTTAATTTATTATAAAATTATTATATATTTAAATTCATAATATATTTTAATATTATTAATCTAATTTATTCTAAAAATAATATTTATAATATTCTAAAAATAATATTTATAATATATATATAATATTTCCTATATATTATTTTTTAATTAATTTATATTATTATAAATTATATCTATATTAAATTATATTTATATTCGAATATTTATATGTTTATATATATTATATTTTATTTATTTAATTTTGAATTTTGTATATAAAATTAATTTATTTTTTAAATAAATTAGATTTAGGAAAATTTAATTTAAAAATATATATATATATTTTTTTTTAATATCCAAAATATCCAACCCCTCCCAATCCTACATATTCCGATTCCAAATCCTGTATAAAATTGGTTAGGATCCATCAAATCAAAAATTAATAATCGTTAAATTATATTTTTAAAAGATAATTATTATTTTTATTTATTATATTTAGAATCAATTCCAATTCATCAATTGATATAGGATTATATATATTATATATTATTCATTTCCTAAAATTTAGGAGGAAAGGAAAGGAGGAAAGGAAAAGGAAAGGAAAGGAAAAGGCAAAGGAAAAGGCAAAGGAAAAGGGAAAGGAAGGGAGAGGAAAGAGGGAAAGGAAAGGGAACGGAAAGGAAAAGAAAAGGGAAAGGAAGAATAAAGGAAGGGAAGGAAAAAGGAAAGGACAGGGAGAGGAAAAGGAAAAATTGGGCAGTGTCTCACACGGACCATTCTTGATGCCAAAACTTATCGTTTCTGTTATCGTTTTGTTATCGTTCGTGAATCCTATACATGTTCCTCTTTTTCTAGACATGGCTGCAATCATTCAAAAAGGACTGTAGTGACCACCTACCAGGCACCTTCATGAGCAGAATCTGACAGGCACTCGT
>BGPT01001108.1:254269-274876 GCA_003297045.1 Symbiodinium sp. clade C Y103
ACTGTAGTGACCACCTACCAGGCACCTTCATGAGCAGAATCTGACAGGCACTCGTTGGTGCACCAATACAACAATAGACAATGAAAGGAAGAGACCAAAAGCACTTAAATAGCTGCAAAACGATGAAAAGATCAAGAACATTGGATTTTAAGAGTCTGGACACAGATCATTCACATANAGATCATTCACATAGCCATCGTTATCTTTTTTTTTCCTCTTATCGTTTTTTCGAGTGAGAGCTAAATATGGCTAATGGGGGATCATGGAATACTAAACGGAGAGCAGCCGGGTTATTATACTCTCCCAAATGTTCTGGTATCCATTTTAAGAAAAAATGCGGATTATTTGGGTTGCCATCTTTCCTAGGGGCAGGTCCATTTTATAAGCAGCAATGACAAGTAGTGGTTTCCTTTGATCAAGAATTCTATAAAAAAAAAGGAGTGGATTACTATAAATTATAGACAAAAAACCCATACCACACCCTTCAAAGACCACCAGACCCATGTGTCAAATCATTTCATTTCAAATGCAAAGATCGGAAATACCAAAATATCACAGCCCTTCGTGGTGGACTGTTGGGGTCTCACCAACAAACTTGAAACGAAATCAGAACTGTGCCAAGCATTTCCAAATGACCAGAAATGCAGCATCAAAAACAGGGCCGAAATGTTTCGAACGCTGAACTTGGTAATGAATTGTCTTAAAACTTAAAATATTGTAAAATCTATTTTGAAGGGTCCGACCCAAACCCTTTATGTGATTTTGTTGATGTACAATCATTTGATCATATGGATTCTCTTAGACATGAGCCATTTTGTTGCTTCGAGTTCAGTGGAACATCGAACAAAATTGCAAAGACATCGGCAATGCAATACATCACCAGGTGATGCAGCGGCTGTGGCAATTTGTTCTCCGTCTCGCCAGAGGTCTGGTGATTTTCGTCAGGTTACCAGTTCTACTGCTGATGTTCTGCTTCATGTACCCTGACCTGCATCTTGTCTTTCTTTTCATGTACACATGTATAGAGATGTTGAAATCTGTCGACTTCAAACACTTCTTGACATTCAGCGGGCGCGCACGAGCCCTAGCCCTGACAGGCGCAGCGTGGAAGTAGATGCCTCAGTACACCAGGACCATAGCCACTTGGAATGCGACAAATCGCATGGCCAAAAAAGATGCCTAAAAGCTGGAATCCTCCAAAATGCGGGGAAAAACAATGATTTATAACATCCTGGAAACACTGCTCTATCTTTTTTGCTCGGCTTGCTATGCATTGTCTTGACAGTCATGAAGTTCGAGGATACAACAATAACATATAATAGTCAAATACACCGACGCATTCATTTTGAGTCTTGTCGTGTCATCTGCATTGCCGTTTGCATTCAAACAAGTAATTACATTGACAACTAGGATAGCCAAATCGAGAGTGCATTGGATTTATTTATCCATCCTGACATACTGGTTTGCATCTTACAGCGCGTAACAAGAATAGACCACCATTTGAATCCGATGGAGGCTTCGTGGTAAACTGTCCAAATTTAGGGACAACCACTTCCAAGAGTGACCGTTCTGGTTGCTTGAAAACAGGTTGCGACCATCAAAAATTGGATGAAAAGTAGTGTCTCTCTTTCTTCATCATACTGTCATATCTTCTACAGGAGAACTAAATGTAATCTGCTGACACAAACCAGTCATGTTACCACCCAGTACTCAAAACATGACACGACAATAATTGGAATTTCCCTCATAAATGGAGATTTTGATGGGAAAACCATGTACAAATGGCTGATGTTCCATTGCCATGTTTGACTACCGAAGGGTAAGTTTAGAGGCACCAAATCTTAAGAGACCATCATGATGTGGAGATGGCAGGTGCGTGGTTTAAACCCTGACAGGCAACTGTAAATTCCGAATTGAAATACAAAATGGCAGGGGAAAAAAACACCTACAGTACTTGATCTACTTGAAACCTCCAAACCAATTCTTCTCAGACCCAAACGCTTACAGACCCCTTTCCTGGCCAAAATAGGCCCCGGACCGCATGGTGAAAGAGACACGACGAGCTCGCTCAAGCCGATCTCCAGGTTTGTAACCCCATGCAGCAGCCTGACCCACCATGAAATTTCACTCACAGGGGGCCAGTTTCATGGTCCCAAAGGATGGCACCTATAAATATCATCAATAAGGATTTCTGTACTGTACATGGATTTACCCTGATTGACCTTCTGCGGGATGGAAGGAATTTTGCATGTAATTGACACACGAAAGCTACAATATCAAGAGTCCACTGGCTGCTGGATACTGCTGGTCTTTAGGCTTGGGGTTGTTTTTGCAAACCACCTGCAGAAAACCAAATACAGAATACCGGATTCGAAAATGAAAATGAATAGAAACATGGCAAATTGTGAAAACATCAGCAGTGTGCGTCAGTCCAATTACATCAATCCATCCACCTGTTGTTGATGTCCTGGGTGATACCCCAGTCAGTTATACTTTTGGAGTATATTTTTAATAACAATTATAATATATATTGGAATACATGTATATTGTATGTATATTGTATGTATATTGTGTATATTTATATGTCTATTACATGTATATATTCTTTTATCGTACTACTTTATACTTAATTCATTATCTATTCAAATGTCCATTTCAATGTGTTTACACTCCCAAGGACTTTCCCATCGAGCCATGTTGTGAAGCGTCCGGATCCCCGCTGCCGCGCGGCGCGCCTGCTCTAAGTTCACCAGATTCTCTGGAATGCTCTCAGCAGCCTCGGTAGGACTGTGCGGGAAAGCCCATGGCGGAGGTATCAGGGTGAAATCCTGGGGACAGAATGGGATATCCATATCTTTATTTATTCAATATGTATATATATATATATATATACATATAAACATACATAAATAACATTAAATAACTATTGCCATGTTTGACTACCGGGGGGTCATTGGGAATATGGCAAGCCCAATTTACAGTAATTCACCTCCAAGTGCAGGATTATTGATACATATTTGTACCGTCGATTTGTGGCAAGAATCATTGGGTAACATGGAACCCGTATTCATGGGCATTTTCCACACTCCACAAATCTTCCGTTCCGAGTGAAATTTGGGGGCGTACTGCAAGAATGATGGGCTTCTAATTCCAAGCTAAGACCCATTTTCTTCATCCATATCATACATACAATTGCTGAGATGGGAGTTCCTAAAATGGGGGATCCCCAAGTCACCATGGGTTTCAATGTCCTAGACTTGTCCAATGAATTGGATGATTTGGGGGTACCCACGATTTTAGAAAACCTCCATACATACTGTATATGTCTTTCCTCCTCCGCAGTTCAGATTCCAGCATCTGCTATCTTTTGCCCTCCAGCATCCTTGAGATCTATCGGCGCGCTGGGAGTCCCTCGGAGATTCTTTCGCGGAGGCACTGCTGCGGGATTTGGCACAGAGCCCACATGTATTTCCATGTGAATTGAGATAAACATTCATAACCGCCAGCTTCATCTTTCATATCCCATATTTTCATTAGATACATGGGATTGTCATTGTTGTGTTTTTTGGTGATGATTTCCGTATAAATTGCTGAATTCATTGACATTCATTAACTCTCATCATCATTCATCATCTAGATCAAACTTCACATCCGTATGTTGACCCCCTTTCCGCTTCTTCATTTCTTCCCTTTCCGAGAGATCTTGTCCCACAGACTGGGCTTTTTCGTGGCGGTTTTCACCTTTGGAAGGTTTGGACGCCAAACGGGCTTCACATAGTGGATGGAAAGGCATTCCTGGGACGCAGCGACTGCAGGGGCCTTCATTTTTTTCCGGGCATTCACAAAATCACCGCCAAAGATCCTAGCCTCATCGCACATAATCTTCATTAGTGTAGCAATTACTATCATTGCATTTTGATGATTGGTTTTTCATCATATTAATCCATATTGTATCCAAATCCCATTATAACCCATTCAAAGATCTTGTGCCTCTGCCACAGAAGCAATGGCATCATTTCAAATCGTGTCAAACATGTTGGAAATGAGTTGATATGGGTCCAACTTAAACCGGAAAATATCGGCGAAGGAGCCACATCAGTTGATCCATTTTGGATGTATCTTGATCTATTCTAGCTGGACTCTAGACCTCTGACACACAGCCCCTTTGCACGATCTAGGAGCTGAAAAACATGGTAGAGTTTCTGATCCCTCGTGTTTGTACACATTTTGGTTGATTGCCTTGTTTGATCTTGTTTGCATATTCGTGGCATTTCGTGCCTGTATTCCGATCATGCGTTGCCCTATCACCGATCCATTCCATCTGTACTATCATCTTCCCATCTAATACATACATGATTTTGACTTTGACAAAATAACATCCATTTTGCTGGTTGTACCCAGATGCCTGGATCAAGTCCAATTTTGAATGCTAAGTTTCATTGTCAGCCTCCCGATCAACTCCTCCGGAACGATAGACATCGATCAGCAGCAACTTCTGGCCTCAAGGTCCAATATATGAATGGATAGACCCAACCCAGTATCCTTTTTCCAGCAAGGAGATAACAGGAGATATCCCATTTTGAGGGTTCTTAAAATGGGGGATCCCCAAGACTTGGGAACCCCAGTTTAGGAAACCTCCATTTAATTCCCATGTTCATTCATGATCATTAGATAAAGCCCCCATGTTTGCCAATAAGTCCCCACCTTTGAAACCCGCCACAAAGACCATCAGGGATGTTTTTTCTGGAGGGAAGGGGCATCACTGAGAGCCTTTTCATCGATCTCAGCTGAGGATTTGTTGCACAACACGACCATCAAAACTGTGTGCGACCCGAACCAAAACTACTTGGTGGTTGCGATTCTCTGAAATGTATCAGTCAATTGAGTCAATTGGGAATAATTAGGATCAGCAGCCAAAGAATTTCCGACCAGAAGAAGTTTCATTGGAAATTGAGGCGATGCCAGGCTGACCACAACATACGATTTGAACCTAGCGGCTGTAGTTTCGCAGGTTGGTCTCGGGCCATTTTGCATTGCAGCGCTCGTGGCAAATGTAGTCCGAGTCTGGAAATTGGGGCAAAGCGCCTCGTCGCGTCCGAGGCTAGTGGCAACTTATCATGGGATGATTCAGTTTTTCTATCAATGGATTGGTTAATGGGAAAATTTACAGGAAACCCCTATATTTTATGGGAAAATCCATGGTTTCCTGTAGATTTTCCCTGAAACCAATCCAATGATTCTATAGAAGAAATCCTGCAGCAGTTGGGAACTATTGGTATGAAACGCTGTAAATACTAAGATTATGAGGGGGGAAACCATCTACCAACTGGTGCAGGATTTGGCACCCATCAAATAGTTGCGTGAACCAGCACCATACTTTGCAACTGGTGAGTCTGGGCCCAACGTCTAAGTAGATGGATCCAGATTTCTATGGATAAATTATGAAATATGTGTGTACGAATCCAACACCAATAGACCCTTCAAATGAAAATTAATACTACTTCAAGAACGGTATGGACTATAAGTATGTATGTCTCACTTCATGTACATAGTATATACGCATGTATGTACGTACGTATATATGTATTACTGACTTGATGTAATAAGTATGCATATATCTATATGCATACACCGTCAACTCTATCTATACATAACAATGATGTGCCAATCTCATCTCAATTGCCATGTTTTCGAGCTTGGCCAAATCGGCCCTGGCCCTGTTCACATGCCTCCGTCACGTTGGTTCCAGACATATTGGTTCATCCATTTGGAGTCTGGCTCAAAGTAGCTGCCAATGGCGTTTTTCTTCTTGAACGGTCCTGCGGCTTGCGATCGCTTGAAAGTTGCTAAACAAAAATGGATCGCCATCCGCAATTCGATGGAAAACACAGCCAGAGTCTATGATTTTCAATGATTTCATTTTTTTTATGTCAATGATTCTCAATGATATGAACACAAACATTACATTTCAATGATTTTCAATGAACATGCCACCTTTGACATCGCGCAAGCCCCCAAGGGCCAACGGAGCCAGGGCGAAGGTTCCTGAGGTTGTTGAAGACCCCATTCGTTCGATATATCTACCATAAAATATCCATCGGTCCTAGTTATATATATATATAGGATCATATGATATCTTATAATCTTAATATATATATATATATATATTAATATATATGTATAATATCATATACGTACGTTCACCAACGTAGCGAACGAACTAGAGCCCCAGCTTGCACTGAACCATCCAATCTCCTGAAGCACACCATTGGCCAGCTGGACTGGGATCCCAATCTGGTATACTGCCCTATCGGATCAACAATCCTTTAAACAAAACAGTTTTTGTACTGGGTAAGTGTAACTTCCAAACGTTTCCAGACGCACGTCAACAGTTCCCTGTTCCTGTCTATTCGTCAATTCATTCCTTATCATTCAGAGTCATAGTCAATCTGGCTTTAGGATCAAAGCAACATTGGCAGGCTGAATATACTCCATGCTTCTTCGATATCCATTTCTAGAAATGATTTTGATTTATCATTTGAACATGGCTTCAGGTTCAACCACCAGGGTTGAAGAGCTGGGACGCACAATCACCACTTGAGAAACCCAGTCCAAAACTAACATCAAATGCATCTCCTTCATGCTCAGTTTGAAACCCTCTACGGATTCTGCACATGAACGGGCTTCTTATCTGACATGGCTCAAGGAAAGTTCCTCAAGAAACCCCAAGAAACCTTGGCTTTTTTCAGGCACGCATAGGCATAGGTGACTGGAACCCCCTCGAACCCTCACCTTCCATGATCTCGCAATCGGAGAGGATAGCACCCTGCAAGCGCGTACGCTTCGAGTGTCCTGGAAGCATCCCGACTGAGAAGAGCAAACGTTGTAGGGTTGTATGTACCTTGGGTTTGCTAGAAAATAGAGTAGCTCAGTAGCCCAAAATCAAATGGTTTATCGTCATCGTTATCTTTTTTCCGGTTCAGCTTGACATTTTGGGAGCAGATCTAATTTTCAGACACACCCACAGATACCTAGAGGCCTCCTTTACTCGGTCAGAGAGATGGTAGAGGGGAAAACTACACTTTTTGAGTTCTCTTTTTTTCAAGCAAATATTTAAGATTCTGTTGCAACACCCTCAGGATCTCACTTTGCAAAATTGAATGCAACCTACACTAGAACCACCCCGAAAGCAAGCATGGCACAAAGATGCCACACCATGGCTATGGCTTATGCCGGAAGTCTCAGGTCTCTATCTTTCATGGAACCCATTCTGCTCACTTTGGGGCAGAATGGGCTATGGTTTGGTATGATTGATGATTGAATTGATTCATGATTTTGTGTATCACCAGACCCTGAGTTCCAACGCGTTTGTTTAAAGGAAAATCTATATACTGAACCCCAAAAAATACGAGTTCTCCTGTAGATTTTCCTTGTAACAAATACTGGGATAAAGGACCAATCTTTTCTTGGAAATCATGTGAAACGACGTGAAACATGCACCTTCACTGGTATCAAACCGCAAAGGACTCATTGAATGGAGGGAGTTTTCCAGCAACTCATGGCCCCACGATTTTGATGAAAAGTCAAAGATGTATAATCTGGACCTTTGCGAGAGTTTGGCATGTGTTTTTTCATATATATATATATATACACATATTGATAATATATATATATACACATATTGATATAATATATATATATATATAAATATATGTAATTATATATATACATATATTCATCTCATCTAGCATCATAATAGTATCATAATCCATTCGACTCTAAAATTGTCGACTTCTGTGCTCTTTCCCGGTTTTTCGCTTTTTCACTCGTCCAAACAATTTGTTTATGGAAAGAAACATCCACTAAATTGTACATCCACTAGATCTATTGTACATAATAAATATGGAACCACAAGAATCGGGTCTGGAAGATGTCCTTTTGACTGGATACAGGGAGTTTGGAGATCCATGATGTTCCGTGTCAAATCTGGAAGGTGCATTCCAGCCAAGTCTCCGTCACGTCCGTCGCATGCAGGCGTGCAGCACTTGCCGGTCTTCCAACCACCCGGCCACGTGGTGCATGGGGAAGGAGGAGACGATTCGGTGTCCATGCGCATGGAAAACACCAACAGCAGTTGCGGGGCAAGAAGCAGCACCTCAAAGTGGCTTCATGGGAACAGATCTTGGAGTTTCTGGTGGCTTCAACTGTCAACATGTTGCAAGCCACAAACACATGAGTCAGCTGGAGAAAAGCATACCCAAGGAGATCTTGAAAGGAATTGTATGTCCAATCGCCAATCAGTCAGAACTGCTGGCCTTGTCTCAATGTTATGGTATATAAATGTCAGCCATTTCTATTGACTGAAATGGATGCCTATCTATACAGGAGCGTACAATATACGTGTACAATTACACGATAGAATAGGTACAACAAGTATATATATATATATTGTTATGTCATCATATATCATGCTTCACTGTTGCTGTCTATATTTGCATGCAAGTGTTTGCGAGATTAGCCCTACTCTGAGTCTGCATACTTGCAAGTGTTTGTAAGCATCATGAAATCATGACCAGAGTTGGCTAATCTTGGTTTTGGATACCCTGCACCTGCTGAATATCAAACCAAACAACCAAGTAATCGCTAAACCTACCCAGCCATGGTCTTACCCAACTGTGTCCTCTCTGGATATACTCTACGGGTTTCGTCTGAAAGGGTGCCTCGAGGTTAAGCACTATATGTCGTGGAGATGCCCATGTGAGCGATGATACTTGGCTAATCTTGGATGCCCTGCAAAAAAAGGCATATTTAAGTGGTGAGTCTATGTCAGTATATATATATACACATACATACAGTACATACAGTACATACAGTACATACAGTACATACAGTACATACAGTACATACAGTACATACAGTACATACAGTACATACAGTACATACAGTACATACAGTACATACAGTACATACAGTACATACATACATACATACATACATACATACATACATACATACATACATACATACATACATACATACATACATTTGATACATACATACATACATACATACATACATACATACATACATACATACATACATACATACATTGATACATACATACATACAGACAGACAGACAGACAGACAGACATACGTACATACATACATTGATACATACATTGATACATACATTGATACATACAGACAGACATACATACATACATACATTGATACATACATTGATACATACATTGATACATACATTGATACATACATACATACATACATACATACATACATACATTGATACATACATACATACATTGATACATACATACATACATACATACATACATAGATAGATAGATAGATAGATAGATAGATAGATACATACATACATACATACATAGATACATACATACATACATACATACATACATACATACATACATACATACATACATACATACATACATACATACATACATACATACATTACATTACATACATACATACATACATACATTGATACATACATACATACATACAGACAGACAGACAGACAGACATACAGACATACAGACATACAGACATACAGACATACAGACATACAGACATACATACATACATACAGACATACATAGATATCGATACTGTAGAGTGTATATGCATATCTCATATGTACGTATGTATATGTGTTTGTTTTTTTTTTAATATATGTGTACGTGAATGGCAAAAATCAAAGTACCTTTAGCATCCTTCAGTATCCATCCAAGGTTTCCCCAGATAGGACTGAAGTTGTTCATCTCAAAGCTACTGGAACATGTAGTCAGCATATTCTCAAATGTCCTGCTGGAACTTGCCGACTGATTCATAGCATTTGCCATAATGGACTGTGATTCTCCCCAACACATGGAATAGATTTGAATAGTAGAACCCCATACAATAATCATCAACAGGGGTTTTGCAAAACTGTTCATTTGCAGGTTTCCTGCAATGGTGGTACCCCTAAATCATCCATTTCAATAGGGTTTTCCCTTACAAACCATCTCTTTTTGGGGTACCTCCACTCTAGGAAACCCCCATTTGAACCCGGGCACCTGCAGATTCATGACTGGATTGCAAAGCCAACGCTCACACTGGAATTATGATAGGTGCTGGAGCCCAGAAGCTCAGCCACACAGGGAAGCTGGCGACCTAATCTGTCCCCATGCTGCTAGCAATCACGACCTCAAAAGGAAACATCCACGGACAAAATATCACATGGTTGTTTTGGACGGTTCTATTTTAGCTATCAATGCTTATGCAGAGTGATGTAATATGTGTATTCTAACCAATATGTATATCCCCAAACTAGTGTTGGGAAAAATGGAGTTTTCCAACACGGGGGGAACGCCCTTGCATCATCCATTTTCTAAACGGATTTTCCAGCAAATAAACCGTCCAGCTATTGAGGTACCCCCTTGATTTAGGAACCCTCAAATATATCAAGTGAAATGCCATGGGTGAGAGCACACTACAAAGAATAAGATGTTTTTATCACTTCATCTCCAAATTTCATCGCTTGAGTGCAGTCAGTCCCTTCATCAGAACGAACACCAATGACTCCAAGAAAAAATGGGGGCGAGCAACAATGAAACTGCCATCTTTTGAGACAGTGTTTATCCCACGAAATGGGGGTCAAGGTCATTCTCAAAATGAGTTGTTTAGCATGGAAAAAGAACTACCCTCTGGTAATCAAACATGGCTAGCTGGAAAATCCACTATTTTTAAGAGAGTTCCCATGAACACCTCCATTTAGTGCAGGGATTTCCCTGGACACTGCAACTGGGCCTCAGGACCGCAGCGTCGATCCCATGACGATGGTGCCAAAAGGCGTCTTGACCTAAGCAGCTTCAGGAACGATGGGCCATTTTGGGGATACATGTTGGTAAGTTTACACATACCAGGGACTAGTACAGTTCATACATACATGTATGATCATGTATGTATATAATACTGTATATACAATACATGGAGCATTTGGGAATCCTGCGATGTTGGTTTGTATGAGAATCGCTCTATATGGAGATGGTTCAACAATCCAGAATATTCAACAAGATGGTATAGTCATCACATGAATTTCAGTCCACCGAGCAACTCATGAGACAGTACTGTCTTCCATTTACCCACAGTATTGCTGACCATAATATTGTCTCCCCCCATCTCCAGATACTTCGAAAGTGTAAACCCAACTCAATCTCACTTTGTCATCGGGGGGTTTTGCAAACGTGAGATCAACAAATACTTCCGGGTGACTCTTGGAAGATTGAAACCGCCAACCAGCAATGGAGTTTTTTCATAACCCTCGACTAAATTAAGAAATAGACATGAAAACAATTGCATTGATAGATATTTATAGATCATTGGTAGATCCTTTGGGGGAAGCCATGGGTTTTCCATGTGCCATGATCAAAAGATGATACATATGGGGCATGGACATCCCACAATGAAATTGGGAATCCCACAATGAATCCGATTCCATCGGCCATTGGCCACTATGCCTATTTTTCATTGGAGTCTGACCATCCTCCAAATACTGCTGTACAATCCATCTTCTTACTGGTGCTTAGCAGGGAATGGGGGAACGACCATTAATAACCATTTTCATAATCATCCCATTCCATTCCCTACGTTTCGCACCAGTAAGACAAAGGAATCATCTTTTGCTTAGGGTGATTTTCCATTTAAGGTAAAACAATGCCATAAACCATCCATTTGGGAATGGTTTATACGAGCTATTCATGGTGAAATTTGACCATGGCAGATATCAATTTACGATGGAAATCCCCCGGACTCTTCTCCGGTCACTGAGTCCCCGCACTGAAGATCAACAAACTCCTATGCACTTTTTGAGTTGGCCGGGCAGCAAAACATGAATGATCCTTTGTCTGGGGGATAATATGTACAGTATATATAAAAATATGTACGTATGTAGCACACACACACACGTACATATATATTATATATAGAGATAGATATATGTAGATGTATACATTGATACATTTACATATATGCAGTACTTTATATATATACACATGTCTTATATCGTCTATGTATAAATATACTCTACTATATGCAAACTGTATGCAACCGTAAACAATTGTCATATATTGATATATACAGTATTTGCTTGTATAAGACCAAACAATGGGGGGCCACGATAAACTACAAACATGTCACCTCTAAAGAATCGCGGGCAGGCATGGGGGTCTGACAGGCTTTAATGACCACCACCAAGGCTACCAAGCACAAAAAAAACAGTTGTGGCCCGAAATACCAGTTACGTACAAGTCAGTAAGTCACCCCATTCATCGAATGGTAAACCCATTTATAACATCTTATATCCATAAACATAAGTGGCAGTGGTATTTCGGGCTTGAAATGTGAAGAATAAGGGGGTCCGGGTTGGAGTGGAATCAGCCCGAAGGTTCAAAATTGTTATTGTTGTAGATTGTTGGCGTAACATGGCGTAACCTGTAACCGGTGCGATGGCCGGCGTGTATTGGCAACTGGAAACATGAAAAACACAATCAAAATTGACCTTCAAAATGCCCTCTCCAAAACAGAATGGTCCTGGATGTTTTCACAGAAAACAAGGTGGTTTGGATTCAAAAATCACTATTTTCCACCCAAAACCGTTTTTTGGGACAATCCGCGTGACTGCAATTTGATGCATTTTGTAGAGGAATTTCCAAGTGGGATATTCCGGCGGTAATTTTTTTCATAGGTTTCCACCAAAATCACTTGTTACATACTTGTTTCCATTCATGATTTGGCGGACACCTATGCCAAAAATATGATGATTGGTGTTTCTCCAGCAAATAGGTTTCCACCATTGTTTTTCATAATTGGTTTCCACCAATTTCACCCTTCATGATGGTTTCCCCAGCATTCTTCTCCTGGGCTCGACGAACAACGTGTTCAGGGCTTGCTGACCCATCTGGCAGAGCAGCAGGACTTTGGAAACGGTGCAATGGTGAAACCAACACCATACCAAGACAAAAATTGGAGAATCATGGAGAATTATGGAACCCTCTGTTTGAAACCACCAGTCAGCTCTCGTTGATGGAGTTGTGTCCTAAGAATCTCATTTGAGGGTGACGTATTTAGCCGGTAGTTGCACTTCATGATGCTACAACTTGAGCTGTTTCCAAAAACTGTGAAGGAATGGCTTAAACTGTCGGCTGGCAGCTTGTGTATCTTGAAGATCTCAGGCTCACGCATTTCAAAGATCCCTGTTTTTTCGCCATGACACTCATCAATTGGTAGGGATACTTCTTGAGTAAAGCTTTGGATCACACATCTGGTATCACATGTCCATGCACCACTAGGTTTCACGGATCATGCATTTCAAGCTCGAAAAATACCCTCCATGCATCCAAATCATGTAATAATGATCCAGTGATATAATTTCTATCAATAATCACTGGATGATTACTATAGTTACTGGATTACAGGTACAGTAATTACTCAAGCTGACAAAAAACACGCTCAACTCCTGATGATATTTGGCCACACATCCAACTTGGCACCTCGAAACCGCCAGGGACGTCATTCGCAGGATCCCACTTCATACAATCCTGGCTGAGGATTCATATCCTTTGGCCTTTGGCCATCCGATTAAACTCCTTGTTCCCCCGTGTGTTGTTGAAGAATATCATCAACATGTATCAAAATCATGTAATGTTAGGACAGCACTCATATACCACCCATGCTTTGATGGTTTATGATAGCACCCATGGATGGTAAATTTGGGAATGGTTGACTACAGTATCACCTGTGGGGCGACTTTGGGTTTGTCTGAAAATTAGGTACCCCTAATTCCAACGGATTTTTTCGTCATTGTTCCCATTAAAAAAGCCATTTGGAGGGTACACCCCATCAAAATATGGTATACCCCCAATTATAGCCATTGGGGATCATGAGGATTCACCAATGGATCTAGAGGTTTTCCACTAAATTCTCAGACGAAGCCAAACAAAACCATTGGAATCTCCCAAAAAAAAATTGGGAATCATTGAAATTAAAGCCATGTGAAGGGTACACCCCATTTTCAGACAATCCCATCCATTGGAATCTCCCAAAATTGGAACTTTCCTCCAACCGACCGTTCCTCAACGCAGTCCCAGCCGCGCCTCCGTCCCCGAGCGTGGGTAGAAGGAGAACAAACAGGGCGAGCCAAGGCTAAGGATCGCAACCTGGCGAAAGTCAGAGGTTCGAAATGCAAAGAGCTGATACGTTGGCTATTGGTCTCTATGGTTTGTATAACTGTCTAATACTTCATTGTACTTTATATTGTTTTTTTTTTTTTTTTATATTGGCTCTATCATTGTACTTTATATATTTGTATGGGTGTGTATGATTTTACTTGTTCGACTGGTTCACTACAGTAGGTGCGAAACCATCCCAAAACAATGGCCCCTTTGGGATTTGGGGTATCGTGGCTATCCTCAAACCAAAAAACCTTGGATTTGCCAAAGGGATCCAAACCAAAAAACAATGATGTGACATATTCCGTCTAGATTTTCCATGATTTTCCAGTTTTTTTCGTGGATTTCCCATTGGCAAAATAGTAATAACAAAATCACCTGAAGTTAAGCCAGGAAAAGGCAATATTTCTTTGGGGCACTGGAGGCATCTCACCATCTGCGTCGGCACTTTGGCCCTCAGCACCCGAAGCGCAACTCAGTCGTCCTGTCGCGAATGTGGGGTTACTGCTGAGAACGTCGTTGGAAGCGTGCCTCAAATCTCACCTTAGATTACTGAGCAGCTTTTGTGGATGAGTTCAGATGCTTTGCTTTTCAGCTACAGCCCATAGAAACAGAGGTTGATTCTTGGAGATGTTTGGCAATCCCCCGTTGCTCCCGCATTCATGGCTAAACATTGATCATAAATTAATCCCATTCCCCTCATATTAACCACCTCCTTAAGGGGTCCCATACAGGTGTAAATTCCCAACTCAACCATGGTTTCTTGGGGGGTGTTGAATATCAGGGGTATGGGATTCACGTACCTTCCACCCAAGTATGGGTCCTCAAAGGCTTCCATGCCGGCTTCCAGTCCAGCATCGAAGGCCCCAAACTTGCACCTGACTCAGATGCTGTCAAGAATTGCTGCCTCGCTTTGATTGATAAGATGGATGACGTTTTTCCATTTGGTGGTTTCCCTAACATGAGGGTACCCCAAAATGGATGGGTTATAGAGTGGATGATTTGGGGGTACCCCCATTTTAGGAAGCCCCCATTTTTTCCCAACACAAGTTTGGAGATATACATATTAGTTGGAACATACATATTGCATGACTTTGTATCATCATTGATACTTAAAATATAAACGTTGTAAACAACAACGTATGCCTTAGTGTTGTTTTCGGTTTCTTCTCCCATCAATATGTTTCATGGAGGTCTACCGAGGAACATGTGGACTTTATCAGCCACCTTCCTCATGAAACATGGAGGAACAACCAACAGACATTGGGGGCTTCACCGGCGCATCAAAACTCGACCGGCTGGTGGTTTCACCCCCTCCAAAAATAGTGGTCAATGTGGATCATCATCCCAAGTAGGGTTGAACATCCAAGGGTTACCCTCTGGTAAACTAGCAGAACTATGGAAAATCCACCAGTTTTAATGGGAAAATCCACTATAAATAGCCATTTTCAATAGCTCTTTGTTAAATTACCAGAGGTTAGTTGAAACCACCACACAGTGAAATGTGGATGAGCTGCCAGGAATCGTAACGGATAAATAAGTGTGATGCGTATTCCAGTGATGTGGAGCCAAGGGAACCAGGTGTCTGCTGTTTCCATCAAAACTACCTGACCAACAATGGAAATGAATGGAAATGGGCCTACTATTGGTCAATGTTCTCAGGAAACGACATGAAATGACTCAAAACTCTGTGTGAATTGATATAACAAGAATAAATCTAGCTAACCATCATCCAAATAATATCTGAAACATATCCAAAGGCATGTTGGGCCTTTCCGCACCACTTGCTTCGGATCATCCCACGAATCGTAAGTGGTTTGTTTTGAGATTTTTGGATACAGTTCAACCTGTTTCCAGGAAACAAAAGGTGTGGACCTGGTGGATTTTGGCAGATAACTACTTATAACTTGCAAAATTTGGATGTACAGTACATACATATATATTTGAATATTATATATATATATATATTCATGTGATCATATGTGATTACATGTATGTATACATCTATATATAATAATACAGATTATATATGACATAGAAATATATACATATAAATAAAGCAGGGAAATCTATTTCCAAGCACCCCCCCTTCTCTTTTTCGTCGTCGAACGGGCACCATTCTCCCATGGCTTGCACACCACGATCTCCTGCTCCACCCTGGAGGTACTTGAAGAAGTCCTCGTCGCCACAGGAGCTACGGAAAATGATGGGGAAACGGTGTGGAAATGCATGCAACATTCTATGTGGATGATTACAATAGTATCCAATATCACTGTGGCTGGAACTGATCAGATCCTGATCAGATCCTGATCAACATCACTATCAAAGCAATTCAGTAGTAGAACCCAAAATTACCAAATCCCCGCGTTCAACCAAGTTAGATCAATTTAGCAGACCCACAACATACAGTATCCACGAACGCAACAACTGTTTTAGGCCCTACTCACATGGATATGTTAGGAGGCCAAGTTCTGATGTCATTCTCCAACTTCAATCTGGAAAGACAACATGCATCTTGACCATGAATGTTGCATCCCGATGCAATCAGTGGTTCCTGTAAATAGTGGTTTGGAATGGTGGTTTGGAATGGTGGTTTGGATTGCTAGGTATTCCAGAAGTGATACTTCCCTTCACAAGTGACTTTAGGATTTTCAAACCACCAACTTGAACCATCAGTGAAGAAGTGGCTGAAAAACAAATGGAAAAAACCAGCAATTTTGTTAGCAATATTCCACAATGTTCCTCTTTCAATTGCCTGGTTTCAACTACCAAGTCTGTTTGTTGGCGTCCGACAAGTAAGCATGTCATTGTCCGAGGGAAAATCGAAGTCCACGGACTTTCCATTGCAGGAAATTCCATCAACACCCATCGTTGCTGATGATCTAACCTTTTTTGCATTATATTTAAAGCCACCAACCAGGTCGTACTCAAGCCAGGCCATACCAACCGAGGGGAAATCCATAGCCAATTTTGCCACGCACCACCACTGAAGCTTGGATCCTCCACGTTTCGTGCTGAAGCTTCGCGCTGCTCCTGGGAATTCCCAGCGTGCAAAGGTGGCTTCAGATGGATTCCACACATCAAGAAAGGAGTTCCGCTCAACATCAGAAAGAACAACAAACTCCCCAAACAAACTCACATGTATCAGACATATTCAGACATGGGAACCCAACATATCAAAAAAACAAACAAAAACAACGGAACCTCCATCCCCCGACTCCTTCAACGATAGCTTCGGCAAAGCCCCCGAGGAACACTTCGGGCAAGTGCCATCCGACGGTGTGCAATAGGCGTGATACCTTAGATCCCAGAGATGTTCTGGGAGAATTCCGTAGCAACTGGTTGATAACATGTTACCCTTTGGTAAACTAACATAACTATGGAAAATCACCATTTTTAATGGGAAAATCCACGAACTTTCTATGGCCATTTTCAATAGCAAACTGTTAGTTTACCAGAGGGTACAGTAAAACAATGGTAAGTGTCCACGGCTTGTCGCCATCATTTCACAATCCAAAATCATAGACAAGACCATAGAAATCTGCCCCACCCAGCATTCCATGAAGGGCAACTTCAAGATTAATGCCGGTTCGTTGATAGACAGTCTATTGAACTCAAAGTTTCTGACAATAATTCAGTGCGCCAGGATATACCGTGGATCTGACAAGTGGTTGGTAGATTTGACACTTCCTTTATAAAAGTCTCAGTTTTATGAATTGAATTCATCATCTTGAACTGTGACAAACCAGATTCGAATATATCATATCTATATGTAACTACAATGTTATCCGGGGGTATGTCGGTGTATATGGCTCGTTCACCAATTTGTAACCGGATCCCAATTGGGATATCCGTGGTACGACGACCCCGATTCTGAGGCTGCACACGAATGGCCACAGAAAAAATGCACAGCAGGAACGTCCAAGGTCAAACCGCACCTTAGCATATACCAACAAAACCAAATATGTGTATGTGTATATGATTGTATATGTAATACAGATTCATATATAATATTATACATACGAGTAGTGGTCCTATTTAATGGGTAATGGGATACATTTGGACAATATTGGATAGATAATGCATCTGAGTCCAGAAATGAGGCTTTGACAGCATTTTTTTTCCATTTTAATGCGGACTTCATGGGACAAACCGCACCGTACTGGCCGTGACATGGGGTCCAAAATTGGATGCGGAATGGAATCAAGGACGAAATCGAGGGCTCCATCCGGATCGCTGTCATCAGCCTTCCAAAGTTTTTTATCAAACATGTCCAATTTTTGGTGACTTCTGTCGAGTGGAATTTCTGCACAGAACTTCCAGAAGACCATTTTTTCGCGCCTTGGGATTGCTTTCTGAGTCGTGGGACCATTCTGCTGGCGAAGCAATGGCCTTTCTGTTTCATTGGGATCCTCATCCCTGATCTGGAAGAAAAGATAGTCCGACATGGTTCAGTTATGATTCATATAGAACATCATGTTTGCCCGTTAATAGATGGCAATCATGTTTGCCCGTTAATAGATGGCAAAAAATACCCAACCTAAATGGACTAAAAATACCTGAGTTTACATTTGGTGTGTCGATGTATATATGTATAATATGTATATATACGTAATCATCCTGAAGTAGATATAATATCAACATGTCAAGACTATTCCCGTTTTTGGTGAGGATTTGATCCACATTCTACTCCAGGGTGAAAACACCAGTTTCTACCGAGGGCTGCGCTGAAAGCATCGAGTGGTTTGGAACTCTTTGGCCTGATAAAAACAGAGGATTTTTCTGGGATGTAATGGGACTGGGATTTAATGGGACTTGAGGGAGATGTAATGGGATTTATAGAATGGGACTTAAAGGAGCTTAATGGGACTTCATGGGATACATAACCAGAAATATGATATTTCGGTGTCTCTGAAAATGAGGTATATCAACAGTGGCAACTTTCATAGGGAACACGATTGTTCTCTAATTGATTGTGGGGTAACCTGTTTCATGACAAACATGACAAACCCATGAAAACAAAAAACAATGAGGTGAAAACAAAAAAAAACAGCAGGAACAATTCCATTTGGAGAGGGTGAGCCTCAATTTTCTTGTGCTTTGTCTCCAAGCGGCTTGGATTCTTCCATGGATGGCAACCCTCGGCCGCTTCCGAGAATAAGAAAAGGTCACGGTCGAAAAACCCTCAGATTTGCTGCTAAAAACCTGGACTTTCCAGATGTCGCTGTAAGCAAAAAAACATATATACAGATATGGATCTATATGTATGTATATATATATATATATATACAAAATATATGTTTATCTTTTTTCCCGAGAGCGTCTGAGAGAAGGGTTCTTCTAACTGTGAAGGTCTGCTATACATCTTCATATATTCACATCTTCACATCTTCACATCCTCACATCTTCACATCCTCACATCTTGACATCTTCATATCTTCACATCTTCACATCTTCACATCCTCACATCTTCACATCCTCACATCTTGACATCTTCACAACTTCACATCTTCATATCTTCACATCTTCACGTCTTCACATCCTCACATCTTCACATCTTCACAACTTCACATTTTCATATCTTCACATCTTCACATCTTCACATCCTCACATCTTCACATCCTCACATCTTGACATCTTCACATCTTCACATCTTCACATCTTCACATCTTCNCTGTGTAAAAGGGTCTGTGTGTAAAAGCGCCTGTGTGTAAAAGCGGCTGTGTGTAAAAGCGTCTCTGTGTAAAAGTGTCTGTGTGTAAAAGGGTGTGTGTGTAAAAGGGTCTGTGTGTAAAAGGGTCTGTGTAAAAGGGTCTGTGTGTAAAAGCGCCTGTGTGTAAAAGCGGCTGTGTGTAAAAGCGTCTCTGTGTAAAAGTGTCTGTGTGTAAAAGGGTCTGTGTGTAAAAGGGTCTGTGTGTAAAATGGGCTGTGTGTAAAAGGGTCTGTGTGTAAAAGCGTCTCTGTGTAAAAGGGTCTGTGTGTAAAAGCGCCTGTGTGTAAAAGGGTCTGTGTGTAAAAGCGTCTCTGTGTAAAAGTGTCTGTGTGTAAAAAAGGGTCTGTGTGTAAAAGGGTCTGTGTGTAAAAGGGTCTGTGTGTAAAAGCTTCTGTGTGTAAAAGCGTTTGTGTGTAAAAGCGTCTGTGTGTAAAAGCTNNNCGTCTGTGTGTAAGGGTGCCTGTGTGTAAAGGTGCCTGTGTGTAAAAGCGTCTGTGTGGAAAGGGTCTGTGTGTAAAAGATTGCAAAAGCGTCTGTGACTTCTTATTTCTCTCTGTCCATCTTCCCATCTTCACATCATCACCTCTTCACATCTTCACATAGTCACATCTTCACCTCATCGCATCCTCACATCTTCAAA
>BGPT01001108.1:274891-298713 GCA_003297045.1 Symbiodinium sp. clade C Y103
TCACATCTTCACATACTCCTCAATCTCTTTTTATTTGCGCCTTATTTATTGACATCTTCTTTCTTTGAGACATCTTCTTCTATTTCTCTCTATATATATATTTCATGTTTTACGATTTTCACAATTACATATCTCACTATACTTCTCTTCGCTCTCGGGCCATCCGTCGTCTAGTTCATATAATAACAATAGTTTCAGTTGTAATAGCATATAATCATTAAAAAAAAAAATGATTGATAATAGTAATAATGATGAGAAAATATCTCCAAAGCTTTAGAAAAGTCCCTACAACCGGCCGAGCGCGCCTCGGTCCGTAGCTGGACAATTTCCTGCTGCATCCGGACGATCTCATGTCGATCCTGCGGCAGAAAGGGGGGGATCCCGGCGGGAACTGCTCAAACAGATATTCAGTGCTATATCTATACAGCATAATGCCCAGACATATATATATATATAAATATACATGTATACATACATATATATATATATATATATATGTATACATGTATATATATATATATATGTATGTATGTGTGTATATATATATATACATATTCATAATCATGATACATATAATGTGCATAAAGTATAGTGATGCATATTTTAGTTTATTGTAACATGTATGTGTATACATATACATATATACATATACATATATATATATACACATATATATATATATTTACATATATATATATACATAATATATATATATATGAATATGGTATACGATACTCTTGCACACGTGTGTTTTCTTTTATACAGACGAGACGATTCCATGACCATGGGAAAACACATAGTCACAAGGTGGTACGACTATCCGTGACTGCTTCGATGAGCAAGTTACTGCCCAGTACAGGGGCTTTAACCCAATATACACCAAGTATTACCAATGATCAGGAGATATTTGGAACTGTAGTTCCAGTTCCAAGTGGATATAGAACCATAGTTGTAGAGGTTAACATATCCCAATCTATGGGGAGTTTGTAACCATAGATACACCCAGAACCTCAACTTGCACCCCAAGTACAACCCAATTCCCCCCTTTGCGCCTGAGAGGACTTCCCCCTGGATGTTGCAATGGCATCCACTAGGCGCTTGTATTGCGCCTGGAAGGGATGAAGATTTCACCTGAAAACTGCCCCTAAATGATGGGATATAGATGGAAAAAGATGGGATTTAGATGGGAGTTGTCCAAAACTGCACTCTGGATGATGATTTTGCTGCCTTCTCATTGCCACACATTCCATCTTGAAGGTGTTTTTGCTGATATTTTTCCGCCGGAACTGCGGTGGGAAGATGAATGCCTGTATTTGCCTGGCGGAAAGTGGATTTTGGGGGTCCACGTCTGAATCTACAAGAGGAAACATGCTGTTCTGCATGCAACAAGTTCGAACTTAAAAAGCCTGTCACCCATCGACACCTTTTTTCGGGTGGATGTTTGGGGTTCAATCCCAACAAAAACAATCCCAGCGAATTGCAGGGGACCCCAAAATGAACAAAGCCAAGACCCAATGGATTAGTTGAAGGGAAGATCTACAAACAACCCGGCTATTTAGACCCAAATATGCTCTTCAAAACAAAACCGGCAGGCCATAGAACTAATCCGTAGTTGTAATGATCGGTGCGTGTGTCCTACACATCGGTAATCCGTTAGTCCCGAACCATTGATGATTGTAAAAAAACGTGCCCGGAAACAAAGTTGATAGTGGAGAAAGAGCCCTTCCAATGCAGCAAAATGTTTGAATATAATATGAATATATTCATCATATACATAATTACATAGACTTTTCTGCCTGTGTGTAGCACTCCTGATATTGTGGCCTTTCCTGTGGATCTTTCATGTCTCTAATTCTGGGGAAGACTAAACAGATTTAGAGAACTTCGACTAAGCTAATTTTCCTAAGAACCTTAAAAAACAGATTCCATCCCAAGAGAAACTCAGATTTTTCCTTTTTGGGGGTTCTGAATTTCAAACAGGAAAGGATTGACAGCGTGACACCTGGAGATATGGTCGCACGTCGCCGATGGTGACCTGGCAAACTGCTGGCATGGCTGGTCTGGTCAGTGTGGTTTTTCCGTGTGGTGGGAATCATGAAAAGGACTAAAACACGGATAGTAGAATGATTAGTTGATAATCACAATTATCTTTTTATAGTTGAATAGTCAGGTGATAATCACAGTTATAATTGAAAACAATTCGATAGTAGTGATAACTGTTGCTACTTCATTACACCATTATATAAAATCCTTCCCAATAAATTATATAATACCCCTCATATGGGCCACCACAACCAAGGTTTCGCTGGGGGGTACTTCTGGGGACGGGATTGATTACAAACAAGTACGAGAAAAGTATTTCCAGTTTGGTAGTTCGATTAAGTTCTCCCATCATTTCAAGGTTTCGATATCATCGATATGTTTGGGGTTGCTGTTTGTGCCATGATCAAAACATGGTATGTGATTGATGGTCATTCATCACAAATTGGGAATCCAAACATCATGGGTATATAAATCCCTATATATATATATGTATAGCAGAGATTGATTCTGAATTGAAATGTTGGTAAAACAAAGCCATAAACCACCCCCAATGGCACCATAGATAAGTGGTGTAAACCATTCCCAAATTTGGTGGTTTATTCTTGTTTTACCCACATCCTTCCCATTCCCCAAGGCCTGGGAAACCAACCCATATTGTGACCCTGACACATCATCTATAAAACCAGCACCTCCTCGCTGTGGCGCAAGGTCTCAATGACCAGAAGCAGCGGCATCAAATCGCTGTCCTGAACGACAAACGAATCACAACTATGGATGACCCTGAAGTGGCAGAAATTGTATCCTTCCGTGTGTATCTACCAGATTGTATATATTGTTGTAGATATATGTAATAATCATATAGAACTATAGTAGTCATAGTAGCAATAATTTGTAATCACAATGATCATCGTGGGGAGCCCCGGCTAGTTGGAAAACCTTTGGCACCCCTTAACTCGATCGAACATGTGCATTACGACCCACCAACAAG
The DNA here is from genome assembly GCA_003297045.1 of Symbiodinium sp. clade C Y103. Lineage (NCBI taxonomy): Eukaryota > Dinophyceae > Suessiales > Symbiodiniaceae > Cladocopium > Cladocopium sp. clade C. The sequence goes on from BGPT01001108.1 coordinate 277,923, forward strand.
GAGGGATTCACTTGGTTCCGAGTTGCTAAGCTTTGACCCAAATGAAAACCAATCAACAAATTCAAAACCAGCTGAAGATTGGATAGCTTGAAGCTCAAATGTCCATCCTTGTGAATCAACATTTCTATTTTGGTGGACCCCCAATTTTACCCCAGCTTCAACAAACATATTGGCAATAGATTCCATTCAGATTTGTGTACATTGTCATGAAAGTCAGCACGCAGAATCTCTGATTCCCCTAGAGACCCTCCTGTAAATTATGTACTAGTTTTCAACGTGGAAAACCTATTTAGTAGATCATTTTCCTAAGGGAAAGCATTGGTTTCTCACATCTATGTAGACATTTACCCGACAGTAAATCAACCTTAAAGCCTTAAATCCATTCAAATCCCATTAATCCTCATTAGATCCACCATAAAATCAGATAAAATCCCATGAAATCACCATATTTTTCAATGTCTATGGATACCATGGGCCCTTGGATGCCCGGAACTGGCGCCTCGATGTGCCGCAGCACTTCCTGAATCTCCTCCAGGTGTCCTCCACCGCTCTCAGGCGAGGCCAGGAAGGACAAGGCCTGGCCCGAGGCGCCAGAAGACTTCACGACGAAACATGGATGTGAATTGTTTAAATGATGATTCTCAAGGATGGTTTGATTGGATTGGTGTAAGGGAAAATTTAGAATATTTGTTCCCTTGAACGATTCTCAAGGATGGTTATATGATTCATTCTCATATTTGGTATATTTAATATTCACTTGACTACTTCATGATTTTCAAGAATCACATCGTTTTTCTTCTCAAGGACAAATAAATGTGAAAGGGATTCATCAATGACTATTTGAAGATGGGTCTAAACCCATTATTCTTAAGGAGACGAACATCGACTTGACAGCTATTTGGATGTTCACTGGGGCACCAGGATTATGACCCACGGCCGTGTGTGATTTAACAAAATTGGTGGCTTCTTAAACTTTAGGGACACCAAAACCAATGGTTTTCGGATTAACAAAAACAACAGTTCTTGGATAATTTGAGGTTCCCCCTTTTGAAGACCCCCCCCGAAAGATTCCGGAATCAGGTCTGATGTGGCGAGCGGAATCGTGATAAGGGTGTTGCTTTTTGTGGTTCCTTTCTGGCAGCTTCGTTCGTGTCAAGCCGTCGCCAAAGCATGGTTTCCTACGGAACAAGTTAGCAGGAAAATTATATTCCATATCCGTTTTTTTTGCAAATAACATCGCGACATGCATTCCTCACCAGTGGACATGCGATCAAACAATCTGGCTTGGATCAAAATAGTCAACAATGCGGTCTTGTATCCAGAGTTCAAGTGAATGCCTAAAGCCGCAAGCCTTTAAACGAGCCAAGCCGAACTGGCAACCTAGTTTTTGGAAGAAGGTAATTATATCACTATGCAATACTATGCACGTATATCAAAGGTGTGGATATATGTTAGACATATCATGATTCAATAGCCAGCCTACAAGAACGGACCTCCATTCCCATGGCGGCTTGCCAAATCCCTTCAATTCGACTAGGGGTTCTTGTAGGAATTGCGTGAGAACCTTAGGGGAATGGTACCCCTGAAGCTGGGCTTGAAACCACTCGAGTGGCAGTTGGAAAGTCCAGTGGCCCTTGTCCGGTTCCACGTTTTTCAAAGGCTGGAGTATTTTTCAGTGATATTTGAGTTGTAGAATTTTATGGCAGATATGAAATCATATCAATAATCCCAAAGCTATCGGATTCCATGAAGACGAGCACTAGCCCATACAAGCCTACTATCTAGCACAAGGATTTCAAAATCGTCAAAAGCGTGATGTAGCCGCGAAGGTCCATTCCAATGGTTTTGGGATGAAAGAACTCCAACACGTATCCACCTGAGCCACAAAGACATACCATAATGTCAAAGGTCAGGCGTTCTCCCCAAAGTTTAGGCGTTCAGAAAGGCTAAACTTTGTTTGGTCGAAGACTCCTAGGGCATATATAGAACGTTATAGAACCGTCTCTTGATCCATTTACTTGCTTACGGGTGTTCATCTGTGTACCTACAACACAGTATACTATTGCATGAGAATATATGGAGACGCACAGTAATAATGTGGACACATTCCAATAGTACAAATAAAAACAACAATGTATACTCTCTGGTAATTTTAGATAGCTATGGCTATGGAGAATCATTGACTATAATAGGCAAAGCATGTGTAAATGGCTCATTCTCCATAGCAAACAGTATGTGAAATTCCTGGAAGGTCAATCCATGTCAATCCTATTATATCCCAGTATATCCCAATTACATGTCTCTGCCATAGCTATTTTAATGTCGTTAAATGACCGCAGGATATCCAAAAAAATCCAAAACAAATTGAACTTATCCGACAGTACCATCGATCTTGAGCAACCGTGGCTCGCCTGAACCCACAAGCTTTGGTCGGGTCCACAGCGTTTGCAAACCTCTAGGAGACGTCGAGCATCCTGGAAGGATCCGTGTCGTTAGTAACGCACCATGAAAAAGCCCAGTTGCATATCCCAGGAAATCAGATTGTGAAATGGGTAATATATATATATATATAAATAGTTAAATATATGTATATGTCACACACACATATATATATATATATGTGCATATATTATCCCATATTATCCCCTACATGTATAATGGGAATAATATGGTGAACCCAGTGATAAACAATTCAAAATTCTCAAGAAATGGGTTCGCATCAGCCATCAATACCTGGGACTTCTTGTTGGGTCTACCATGAAGCTCTGGCCAACTCGTCTGGGTAGCAAAGGTACAACCCACGGCCAGCCCCTCTGATCAACTGGAATGGCGACGGGACAAAATGAACATTTGGATGTCACAACAGAAGTTGTTGCGGCAATTCTCTGGAAACTTACTGGATTCATCTTCATGGATGACTTGCAACTTGAAACATATCCCAAGACAGGGGCCAAAGGATTTGGGGTAATTGAATGCATACTCATTCCACCTTCTATAGGAATCCTTGCACATCTATGGAACATCTTGGGGCTCCCCCTCCCTTCAACACAGTTGGATCAGCTGGATATGGTAAGGTTGCAGTATCTCAAAACGACCATTGAATTGTTGAGAAACATTGAGCCCCTAAAGTTCATGTTCGGCATAAGAAACAACCCTTGGGTGGTTTGCCATTCAACTTTCAACCAGCTTTTCCAGCCTCCCAAGGGTCCCAATGTCCCGGTGGGCCAAGCAGTTCCTTGTGTTCGAAGCACCAGTGCATTAGCAGCTGATGTCGGTGAAGTTTCTCTGCTGCATAGAAGAAACCATCCACGAAACCGTAGGTCCTTGGCTGAAGATCTGCAGCTGCGATTTAATGGCGGTCTAGCAAGGATACAATGAGGATATACTGGGATGATGCAACCAACAGTACTATGAGCTGGTTGGTGGTTGAGCAACCACTCTGAAAAAATATGTTCCGCATTGGGGATCATCAATCTGTTTCTGTGGTTGAATATAGCGTGAAGGACGCATGACTTTCAACTGGTTGTTGTTGCTGGTTGATATACCTTTGATGAGTGTTTATCATTGGTGGTTTACCTTTGGTGGGGGTTGGTTGAATGCCCGTTCCTGAGCAAAAGTATTCAAACTAGTTCTCCGAGCGTACCATATTTTCTATACAACATGGTGATATATAATGAATTATAATGATATGTATATGTTTATAATATAAATACATGACTGGGCTTTTGGGGTAGAAATCCTGGTGTAGTTTCTTGAGTTTAGATACACGGAGCAGATTTACATACGGGTAGGAAAACCATGTTCATGAAGAAAAACATGTTAGGCCTAGCATGTTGAGTATTTTACCTCTTTTTATTTTTACTTCTAGGTAGTTAATTTGAATGAAAACACGACGAATTGGTCCGCGTTGGTGCTTTTCGCGAAGGCTGGCCATCATTATTATAAACCGATGGAATCATTTGACACGTCATGGTGGATTAACATGTTTTTCATGGTTGAATGAATTATTTTGAATCGCTCATTCATACGAGACCATAAATGAGTCATTGAAAATACCCCTATCCCACCCACCTCATGAAATACTAGTTGATTGAGAGGTTTCACTACAAGCGATACCCTCTGGTTATTTAACATAGCCATGGAAAATGGCTATCCCATTGAAACCTCCATTTCTAGGGGATTTTCCATGGCTATGTTAAATAACCAGAGGGTAAATGGAGATAATAATATCCAATAACCCAGGCAATGGAACTCTCTATTCGATAACCACTCAGCCAGGCAATATTTGAGGCCACCCGCTGGCAGACCATCAGCGTGTTTGCCAATGCCGTGTCGCTGGGATACCTCGGAACCGTGGCGGTGATGGGTCAAAGTTATGGGCCCATTTTTTCTGATTTCTAGAGTTTCTTAGTACTAAAACATACTAAAGATTATACTAAAACAATCTTTGGGGTTCAATGATTTCGTCTTGTATCATCTTATATCCAATGGTGTCAATTCAGGACTTCAGATCAAAATTAGAGGGCACAAGGCACAAGGGCATCCTACATTGGATTCTGACCTACTTGATCCACTCTCACAGACCTACAGGATGTTGACCAGAAGGGTCAACGAAAGCATGGTCTCAAGGCGGAGAAATCCTTCGCACTGGAACAACTATGTACATACCGTAGGGATCCGCAGGGTCCGAATTCACTTAGGTCTGGGGATATTTGGATAAGTATCATTCCATACAACCACTGTTGCCAAAGAAATTGGTTGAATTTCCTGCACGCGCGCACCCTTCAGTCCGGGTTCCCATCACAGAGCTGTTGACTATTGTGAACTCATGGGCCTTTCCAAACTGTAAAGGTATAAAATGCCCTGAGAATCATCATGCATTTGTGGCCCGAAATACCAGTTGAAAGTCAGTCTCCCGATCTATGGTTCATGAGAATCCCATTTATCACCACCAACATATCTGGTATTTCAATGTATTTCGGGCTTTAACTGTGGCGTCCGCACTTTTGGACCACTAAAGTTGAAAGTCGCTATCGTTTCCAGTATCCCCCAACCAGGCGCCAAGTCGCTGTCTGATGAGCCTCATGATATCCGCAGAGATTCGGGACGCCTTCAGAGGGTTTCAAAAGATGATCTATGACTGACTTGCAGCTACCCATTTATAAGTGGATATATATATACATATATATATATATAAGATACACACTGTATCATAGCCATATTCATATCAACAATATGATATATAGGACACTTGGCGATATATGTATATATACCCATTCACATGTAACCATATTACACTATATCAAATACCCTAGATATATATGGAATACCCCCAGTTAGATTAACGGGTTATAAAGTTATTAAACCATGGATCCTAGCTGGGATGCACACCCAAGTAGTTGGCGCCTCCTCTGGGTGGTTAAGCCATGAAGCATGGTGATACGGAAGAAGTACCGTACTCCAACTGCCCAAAACAGGTTCAAATCCCCATGCTTGCCACTCGAACTGCAGCTGCATGCCTAGCTGGTAAGCTTTTGCGTTGGCGACCTGCCCCCATTTTATTTGGCCTCCTGATAAAAAATGGTTTCAAAGTTTACCATCAACAGAAACTGATTCAATTGAAACACATCGCATGTAAGCAGCAAATATTTGAGACCATGAAGGCACTCAATATTCAGATCGTTTGCTTCCTCAAATCTGCACAAATCTTGAATTCATAGATTCTAAACAAAATGCCGAAACTCTGAAACCCTCTGATGTGACTCACTACTTGTAGTTCTGGTACAGGGTGTTTGTTCTTTTCGAACGTAAAGGCTGCTTGGAAGATTTTGCGAGTCACTGACTGGTTGGTGCCCTGAACACTCGCGGCATCACTGGCACCTCGCTAGCGTCGTTGGCAATGCTATGCGACTTGACCTTGGTGCTTGAGGAAGTTCGATCAAATCAAACATTTTGACTTTTACTACTCAGCATATCTGAAAATAGATTGATGACTTTCGGATGAAAAGTCATTATTTACTCCGAAATCGAAGTCAAACATGACCATTTGGATGAAAAGAACAGATGAGTTTGACTACAAAGAGCTTCAAGCAACATTAAAATCACCACCACGAACTAACATAACTATGGAAAAAAAAGCAGCAGTCTATATATTGTATAGATCATTTCCAACCGAAGCCCATGGATTACCGTCAGAGGGAAGCACTGAACACTAGGCAGGGCTTCGATGTGCTCATCTCCACATGCTGCAAACACAAAGGGATCAGAAGTTGGAACCCAAATTCTTGGTACTTTTCAATTTTCAAATCGTTCTGGTTTTCCTGGATTTTTGCCATGAAGGTATTGACATATTCATCTACTAATGCATATATATATATGTATATATATATATGTATATATGATATATACATATACCACATAGAATCCGAATATCGTAAACATTCTTATATTGTTTTAATGTTTGATCACAGTTTCAGTTTTCTGCTGGAAATCGTGGCAAATATATATAAGCGTGTGTAAGACTCACAGAAGGTCTGGAACCCCAAAAAACTATGTAGCTTAATTGACAGTTTTCTACATCTACAGCAAACAAACACAGACTAGTTCAATATAGTTCAATGAACATCTTATATGTGGTTTGATTTCAATTCATAAGAGCATCAAATGGCAGCCCGTGATTTGACCCGGCGGGAATCCCAACAAGAAGCTCCAGGAGCGTTGGAAAGAGGCTTTCTGCCTGCATCTCTCTTGAAAAGTCATGGTGCTCATGTAGTTTGATGGTTTTCCCAGCGAACTAAACCTCCTTCGAGGAGGTCCCAGCCCCAGCTTGCCATGTTTGACTATTGCAGTGCAGTCTATGGTGGTGATAACTATAGTTGGATGGGGTTTATACACCAACTTCTAATTGGGGGAAACCACCTTGTATACTAACTTAAAATCACCAAAATGGGCATCTAGCATTGCTCAAATTCGAAGCCAGGATGAATTCTCAAAGATTGCTAATTTGCAAAGAATTCACTAGCCTGAAACATGGCCTTACTTTGTCAAATATCCTGGCCCATCTGGGCTCCATGGGATAAAACATGCTCAGCTTCTTTGTGCCAAAGAGATGTCTAGCAAGGGATGTGCATTCCCCAATCACCTGCTAGCAAGTATCATGTTCAGGCAATATGAATATAAATATAAATATAAATATATACATCGTACTTTTACATTTTTGCTGCAAGGCCCCATCTTGGTCAACTTCACTACCTTCTAGTAGTAAACCATGACCATCGAATAACTATGACAAATTCACTAGGAAATCATCTATCCATGGATATCTATGCTGGATTTTCCATTGCCAAGTTAATCTACCAAAGTGCATTTCAGAAGACTAATTCTTAGAGCCCCTGTGCCATTCCAGCAGCGTCAAGACCCTTTTGGACCTATTGGAAAGCCCCTTATAATGGAAAAACATGTTGGTGAATGAGGATTCCCAAACACGCCAATATAGTAATATATATATATATATAAGTAGCATACCCTTCCCCAAGAAATGTCCAATCATGATTTATAGATCATATTATGATATATTATGCACATATACTGTATGTTTGGCTACCCCTGAGTCAATCATGGTTAAATCCTCACTGAAATCCCTCTTTTTTGGCAACGGGCCTTGGCATGTGGAAGCTGACAGCCTTCGTCCAAGAGAACCGATCTCAAGAAGACCTCCCGGCTCTGAGGGTTGGTTGTTAACATCAGCCCGATGGCGGTATTACCAATCTAAAATCAAGCAGTTTATGAGGACATCATAGATAAAATAGGGGGATGGTAGATTCTGGTAGATGGGTTAACATGGGTTAACCACAACAAATGTTGTTTGATGATGGGAACACGACGTAAAAAGGATGAACAAAAGGTGTTTCAACCAGCAATGATTTGGGATCTATGATGACATTTGTCTAAATACACAAAGATATATATATATATACACCCATACATATATATATATATATGTATCTTAAATCGGGTGCCATAGAAGACGCTCAGATGGGAAATTTAACCAGCTTGAACCACCCACATATATGGTATATATATAAATACATATCTTGTATTTGTATATAATATACATATCATGTATATATATATATACATATCATGTATATATATATACATATCATGTATATATATATATACATACATACATATGTAAATATATAACCTTATCCATAGCTAGTGGGTTGAAATGGAGATATTATGATGGTTAACACCCAACAGCCCCATGGCAGATGGGGAGATGGTAGATAAGTTAACCACAATGGTGTTCGAAGATGGTTCTGGCAAAATGATGGAAAATGGTGATGCAACCAGCCATCATTGGAATATGTTGTGACATGTATATACAGTATATATCAGTATATATTGTAACAACTCTTCAAACGTGTTCCATCGAATACATTCAACCGGGAGATTGAACCACCCAAATAAAATGTATCTTAGTTAGTCATTGAAGTGTGGATTTTAGTACCTTGTTCGATAACGGGGATGTTATGATGGAAAATGGAATATATCAAACCTCACATGGGATGTAAATAACCATGGGTTTATGTCAAAGTTGAGAATAAGCATGCCCAAAATATGTGTATGTTTGTGGGGAAAATGAAGATACACCCAAGGATTTTGGGGTTCCAATATGTGAGAAAATGCCATATTCGGGTCTCACGGAATTGGGTCAGGGAAAAATGTGGAGGAAAAACATGGAAAAATCACAAGAAACCCCTATATTCCTATATTTTGGGGGAAAATACAATTTTGTTTAGTGCTCCAACCCCAGCGCACAGAGTTTTGATGTTGACATTCCAAATTCATGGACCCATACCAAATCATTGCAAACATCCGCCATCAATTCAAGTGAGACTTATACAGATAGGGGTTTATCCAATCCCAAAAGTGCAATTTTTCACCTGAGAAAACGATCATCAACCATCACTTTTGCGGCTAGCCTGTTTTCAAACACACCTCATCTCCAGAATGTTGAAACATCTTGGAACACGCCTCAGCTTAGCTGGATCATTATTGCCAAGCTGGAGGAAACAACGGGAGAAAACAGTCCAATCAAAGCATCAAATCGATGTCTTACTGGTGCTTCGTAGGGAATGGGGGAATGGGATTATTAATGTTTATTATAGGCCATTCCCCCATTCCCTGATAAGCACAAGTAAGATGTTGCATCAGACTTAAAGAAATCACTCGCTCATCGTGTTTTCTTCGCATTGAAGTACCTGAAATTCCCCTGGCTCCGGGTATTTTGTGTCGCACATCCAGGCCTCCAATTGCGACTGATCGTCTACCTGCACAGTGGGCGGCGACTTCTGTGCTTTGGATAACTAAGGCAAAAACCGTATGGGTCAAAAGCTTCAACATCAATCAATACCAACGGGCTGGTTTCAAGGGACAATGTACAAGAAACCTTCTTATATCTTGTATCTAGGGAATACATGAATAACTATCTCAATTTCCCATGGTTTTCCTATGTTTTTCCATGTGTTTTGCATCGAAAACCGGGAAAACTAGGTTGTTCCATGGTGATCCTGTCATTTTTCCCTTCGTTGCCGAGGAGCAAAGACTGGCAGAAGTTCGTCGATACTGGGGCCTGCGGCTTCAGAACACCATGGGAGAAATTATTGGTTCCCAGATTCATGGCGAATCAATGGTTCAATATAGCTAATATTCAAATTCATGGTGAATCAATTCTTTAGCTGGCTAGGGATTTCATTATTGGTTCCCAATCTAAAGATACCTGTCAAACAATCCAATCTTTAGCTGGCTAGTAGATTTTACCATTGATAGCAAATAGGAACTGAGATGAAAGTAGAACTAAGGTTGACACCAAATTCTGATTTTGAGTACAAATCTGTATAATATGGAGAATTGTCTGAAACAAGCATTTCAATTCGAATTGGATGGAGATTTCCCACCTTCAGATTTGAGATGAAACTGTGGGGTCTCTGCAAATAGACCAGCTATAAATGGTTGGAAATGGGGTTGGAAATGGGGTTGTCATTCGATGTATATATATATATGTATATAACTGACGTATAGTTGGTACAAGGGCCATAACTGTGGACTTTTCCAAGTGGTCTTTTTGGATGCATTTTCGACTCTCCCCAGCCACGAGCCTTGAAAGTCTTCGGAGGCCTGAGGTAGATCCAGGTAACCCGTTATTTGGATGATACCCAGTACCAGGGAATTTAAAGGCCTCAATAGCTGGAACCATTGTTTTCTTCAATATAAATGTTGATCCATCTTCACTTTCTTGGAATCAAGCTTAAACTATCGTAAACTAACATCCTGGACAAGTACTTGCGTGACTTCCCCCATATAATAGCACAAGTGTAGCTTCCTACGGTCTTTGGCGCCATACGTTTTACCCTGAAGGGATTGTTCAAAGTTTTTTGTTTTTTCTATTAAAGATACAGGAAACCCACAATGGGTTTCTGTCAAATATAGGAAGCGCAAAAACGACGATATGAACACATATAAGTGATGGATTACGCATAATTATGTATCTATATATCCTATGTAAATTTGTATGTGTATATATATATACACACACACTCCACATATGTATAATGGCATATAAATGCATACAATATCATGTACTACTGAATATGCAATGCACGTGATTGGGCAAGTGTATAGGAATGCAATATGTGTATACACATGTGTATGCATAGCAGTATGTGCATTTAGCAAACTATTGGTATAGCCCCATATCCATTTACAATCATATATGCATGGCAAAAAAAACATGGTACACAATTGTACATTCTATATACATATATAATCATATATAATTATATATACACGGCACTGCACGTATATTTACAAATACATGGACTGATACACACACACACACACACGCATGATTTTGAGGTCCCCAGAAAAGTACGCATGTTTTTCCAAATCTATAGTTCATATTATAATTGTCATGTAATTCTCAGATGTTTCATGCCTCTATCTACTCGGGGTATCTATACTTGGATTTGCTTACCCCAAGGAATGAAACATATTCTCTATGGATTCCCCAAAGCATCGCCTTCTGCAAAATATCAGGATAGCTCCGAACACCCGAGATACCGGGAGGGAATTTGGCTTGATAAAGATCCAAAATATGCAAACATAAACTATGTTCCCCTCCTTCGGCAAACTACAAGTACCTACTTAGGTTGGAACAACCCTGAATTGTGTAGACGAGTGTTCCTAACCCAAAAAACACCTCAGGTCTGGGATGTCCTGCCCCTTGACCTACGTGAAACAAATTTCGGGCTCGGGCCGCTCCATCCGTGACGTGGCGGACCAACGCAATGGTCTCCTGTTGAGAATGGGTCAAAACGGAGGATTTACCCGAATAATGGTAACTTTCACAGGGGAACAATGTGAATGTTCAACATTTTGAACCTTCGACCAGCGAAAATTGGGATTTCAAGATGGTTTGATTGACTTTGAGACAACCCCAGTTGGGGATTGGATGACATGCCCAGCTGGGATCCCCAATGGGGATCTGAGGTCATTTGCCACCACGACTGGGTGGATGTTGATGTAGTTTGTTGCTGCCCCTATGGATCCAAGTACCTTAGGAAGTATGACTGGGGTATGTTGTAGCGGGGCAGGTACTTAAGTACCTTCGAGCAGGAAGTATTTGGAACCAGAGGAGTTCTATCTTCTTCTTGGGATCAAGCTGAATACAGTGGAACAACTGAGGAAATCCATTTTTATCTTTTCAGTTGGGTAGTTTTCATCCATGAAAAAAACACTCCAACTAGGAATGCAGCAGAAGAAAGATATGAAACTCTACCGCACCAGCGTTTGGTGGTTGATGTTTTCCTGCCGATCATGTCCACCTTGGATCAATAAACCCTGACCATTGATTTGGGGACAACCCCAAACTAGCCAGTTTCACCATTTTTCAGCAATATAATCAATTACTATTAACATGCGTAGCCAAAGATAGTCATGAGTGGGTATACTGCAAAAACCGTGGTGTACCCCTATCATTCTCCCTAGCTTTGCGGAAAGTTACCCAACGGGTAGCCCTACGCTTCCAATCCTTGGGTGCGTGTCGCATCAGCATTCGCCCCCGATGCAGAAGGATGCGCCCAGCCTGCGGCGTCTCCCTAGAAGTACATGTTTTTTTCTACTATGGGTAATGGTTTTCCCGATTGGACATCTACATTCATAGTTTTTTCAATGTTTTTCGCTTCCCAAAACCATAAACCATTCTTGATAAGTATGTATATATAATAATTAACATATATATATATATAGATATGTGCATATACACCTTTATATTGCTATTCCCATATTTGCATATATATATATATATTGCCTGGTTGGCGGTTTCAACCCATTCCGAAACTCTGTTTCAGTTACCTGGGACCAGCGTCTCAGGATGTCACTGCTTGATCAAGATAACTTCTCTGTGAAGGTCAATTTGGGAATTGGTAATATACATACATACATATATATATATATATATATTATATTGAATGATGATTTGTATACCACATGTATATACATATATACATATATATATATACATAGTGGTGCACCATTAGGATTGGAAATTTGTGAAGAACCAGTAAGTAGATTACCAATTCTACTAGTGTACCACTCTTTCCCTCATTGGTGTAACTCGTGAAGCGTGCTGAAATATGTTCCAATTCTGCACACATCCTCCATTTAAGCAAACCAAAAACCAGCAATTGCATGAGGCAATGATAGTGAACCACCGGATTTTCAATTACTGCAACCTCCTTTCTGACACACCCAGCTCATGTTGTACTACAAGTAATGGCTATAACTATGTCTCCATTTTATCATGATAAATCTTATACCCCACTGGATACTGGATGAACGCCATCATCGTTTGCCTGGGATATGCCACATGTTTCTTTACTATAGTCCTCCATGTTCATACATCTCATATTGTTTTTGGATGTTTTGGCCCAAAGCCTGGGACCAAACAAACCCAGAGGATCCCACACCTCAGCCTTCGGCAAAGAGCGCAGGAACTCAACGGTGGTGCTACAGTTCTTGAACCTCAGTTCACTGAAAGCTGCAGAGTTTTTCGGCCACAAATCATCCCGGGTTGGACGGGTTTGATACCACCAGCCATCCATGGGCATGGAAAACCACCAAGGGATTTCACCATGATCGACGAATCTGTGTTTTACATGATGCAAAACCAACCCAACAGGGGCCTGAAACACCGAGCAACTCGATTTCACAAAGCAATTTTCAGCAATCCACATGCGGATTTTCTCCAATCGCACTGGCAGATTTGGCGAGAACATTGTGATTGATGTGGTGGGATTCAGGTGGATTTAGTTGACTAATTCCCTTGTAGTATCAGTTTGTTGTCAAAATATGTACAGGAAATTACAAGAAACATGAACATGCCAAACAGATCAGTGTACATTGCATTTGGCATTTACAATCATTTATATACATGCATTTACCCCCTGTCCCTCTCACTGCTGATCTGCATCTTTTTTTGCTGCTTAAATCATCTCAAATCATACACCAAATCCATTCGAAAGTCATCCATCTGACATGCCCAATCGTGGCTCCCGAACTGCTCCAAGGAGATCCGCACGTAGTCATCGAAACGGCCCACCTTGTAGGCGCGGTGAGATGAAGGATGATGAAAGGCTGACATCCTTAGCCAAGTCATCTACAGGTCTGAAAAAATGAACATTCCATACATACGACGTCAAATTTGCCAGTAGAACTTGTTAGAACTGCAACTCAAACATCATCTTAGACCCGACATCGAAAACGTATGAAAACGTCCAACATGGGTGTGGGCAATGTTGCAGAAAGGCTGTGACACGGTTCGTGAGGCCTTCTGGGCCACTTCTGCGGCTAAACCATGATATGATGCGGATTCCAAGACCTCAACCGCAGCCACTGCGCTGGGGAAATGGAAGCTCTGAACACAGTTGGGACTGCAATCATTGTAACGCAATGGGACTGTCCCCAATGGGCTGCCGCTCAGCATGCAAGGTAAATCTCTGTCACAGCAAACTCAATTGTTTTTACTCCAACTTCGTGGAAGACAACGTGACGATTATGTTTTTAATGATTTTTAATGAGTTTCATGGTCACCATTGACCCCTGAATTGGATCCCTTGAATAGTACTAGACACAAAGGGCCTACTTCCGACAGGAATAACACATCTCGTGACAGTACTTTCAGTTCATTTTCCAGTCGTTCCATGTCGTTCGGGTACAGTACGCCATGGATTGCTTCGAAGAGGTAGCAACGGCAACGTCAACCCCAACATCCATGAAGGCAACTCCATCCGGATACTAATGGTGATGATGATGGTGGTGATATCATCATGGTGATGATGGTGATGATGGTGCTGATCAATGACGGCAATGATGGCAATGATGGCAATGACGGCAATGACGGCAATGATGGCAATGATGGTGATGATTGCAATGATGGCAATGATGGTGATGATGGTGATGATGGTGACAATGATAATCAATGCGACCACCACGAATCATCTTCAACAACATGTACAAACTACAACGACAATGATAACAATAGTGACCAACAATAATGACACAATAATAACAAGACTATGATTCTTCACTCAAGCCCTGCAAAAATTCGGCCGATCTGCACCTCAATGGCTGTTGCATGGTCGTACTGCTGTGGAGGGGTTGTTTTCAAGAACTCCTGCCAGAGGGATGGATCACAAACCCGCTGCTGTGTTGAAGGAGGTGTTGTTTTCCCGGCAAGCACCCAAGCTGCCATTTCTCGCAGCAATACAAACGCTGGGAAAACAACTGCCAAGTTGGAGTGACAGGGAGCATCCAACTGAAGTCGCGATTATCGATTGAACCCCAACTTGAAAAACGTTAAACCCCCAGTGTTCTTGTGGTTGAAACATGTTGAAACCCGGATTTTTTGTTCATGGCTAAACCCCAATGGTTGAACCCCACCATTCTTCCATGGTGAATGACCCTCCAAAGTTACCAAATGTTTTTCCCTCTGGAAAGTTGAATATAGCTGTGAACATGGGCCATTTATATATATATATACATATTTTAATTTATGTTTACTGCACTTGAACATGGTGATTTTCCGTAGCGGTGGCGATATTAAATAACCAAGGGACTACTTGGGGATGATTTACAGTATAACATAGCACCAATTTCTGGAAAGTCATTGGGCATGGTTGCTTTTTGGCGGGAACCACTTATTATTCACACGTTGTTCACCATGAAAATTGGCGACGTCCTCCAAAGTCGTGAAGTCTTTCAGCTTGGTGTAACACTTCAACAGCAGGGCCGTGTGCTCGGGCGCCGCCATCTCCTGCCGCCAAACGGGGGTCGCATGAAAGGTTCCGCATGAAAGAGGCGGTGTAGACTGAAGGACATAAGATGGATCACTTGATGAGACTTAGAGTTAGATTCAGAATAGATAATGAATAGATGACATCTAGGTAGTTAGATAGAATGATAGAAATAAAAACTTTATCGCTTCTATAGTCAGGAAGAGTCAGCAAATAAATGTAGAAAGTTCTGCATTTACCACTATGAAATCACTTGAGACGTGTTGAAAAACACTCGTCACACAGGTTGGACATTCCGATCCACACATCTGAAAAGGATGGCTGCGTACCATCCACGAGAATGTGAAACACGGTGGACATGTCACAAAGCAACTATGTACGTATATGTACATATATAGATAAACACGAGGAACATGATAGCATGTCATATACGGTCATCATGTACAATCTTAGATACTCAATTACAATTATGATCATATATGTAAATCTACATAATGGAATAAGGTGCGTATGTAACATTTACATATCAAAAGACAATCTTGCTTTTATTTACAGGTCGTCTGATTCTGAAGTCAGGTGTCATCGTCATGGATCATAGGCCACTTGCCAGCTCCATGATCGCACCTAACACATACACATGGAGTACACTTCTATATCTTGTAATCCCATCAACCGAATATTCAACCCTCCCTCAATTGTCCTAAACATGTGTAAATCGTCTATTACAGCATGGTTTCTGCAGGGTGTTTGATATTAGGGGATGGGATTGGTTGTATTTCCCCTCCTGGAACCAAATCCTTCCAAGGGTTTTTCACCCGCTTACCAGACGCATATCAGACATATTGAATGCAGGATTGTCTGTTCGCCAGGCCGTCCCAGCGACAGTTCCCTTTTGTTCAACGGTTCGGTTGAGGTGAAACTCACGGTTCTGCAAGTTGAGGGTGATGCTTCCCAGTCCTGCGAAATTGCGAATCAAATTGTTTTGCATGCGGACTACTGTCCCGTTCCCAACCCATGAAATTCACTCAAGGTAAAAAGAAAACATGCTCTGATAAACTGCTAGTGCTGATAAACACAGGTTTCCAAGAGTGGTATCTAAACACATTACTTGGTCCCGTGAAGTTCAGTGAGCTGTTATCTGTGGCTGCAGGAAAAATGCGGGTTCTTTCCACAACAAAGACACCATTCTCAACTGCTGGTTGTGGGATTGGTTCATGGCGGCCCGATTCCGGCTGGATCTGCTGGAGGCAAATCGGTTTCTCTTCAACCAACTCTCCAGGTTCTGCTGGGAATCTGCTGCCTGCAGTGAATTTGAGGATGGCAGCCATCCCTGCTGTCCCAGTGGGGACTTGTGATGTCAACGTCATTCAGGCTCGTGATTCCGCAACTGTCATTCTGCAGACGATATGTCGATAGTGTCAATTTGACTTAATTGGGATAGATGATAAGGAAACTCACCTACCGTCATAGTAATTCCCAAAACATCCCAAAACCAAATTCAAATTTGACTATGGCTACAATCCATCCAAACCACAGCATGTTGTTCCAGAAAATCTCCGGTTTTCACAAATTACCACCGGGATCGCAGGAGTTGTAGCAACCTGCGGGGAAAATAAGCAAAGGCGTTTCACGCATCAAGAGGAACTGGAGTGAAGATCATGGCCTGGACGCCGTGCTGCTGGCGACTAACCGAACCCTTGGTTTTTTTCTGGAGGGATATGGGGGAACTCTATGAAATTCTGGCAAACACAAAGAAGACTAGAGAGCAAGAGAACAACGAGTGCAAACCAGTGCTTGCCAAAAAGAAAAAAACAGATGTCGTGGAATTCGACATCTACCATCATTCACACAAAGGACAAAGTGACAGTCCAGCTCCCCTTGTGACAGGTGCTGTGCAGTTTTTGATGCCAAAACCTCGGGCAACATTGGTAGACTGCCATCAAACCTTTGGAGTGCCATCCCCACATTCCACCAGGTCTAAAAAGATCTACATGAATATATATATATGTATATATATATATATGTACCATTATGTACCTACATAATACATATTATATATATACATATCATCTTTCGCCTTTCATCTGCCCCATCCCAAACAACCAGGTGGTAAACCAGTGGTCCCAACTGCGACCAAGTGCCGAATGGATTGACGACTCATGGTTTCGTTCATGGTTTCGTTGGATCACCAGGGGGTCCATGGATGGGTTATTTATATATTGTTTGAATCTTATCACAGCACCATCTTGGCATCATCTTGGTATTGCAGTATGGCTCAAAATCACAACCCCAGCAGCAATACATCCTGTATTTGAAGCCCCACAATGACCAGTGGTTCATTTTTTGGGGGGGGATCCACGCATTTGAGCCACTTCCCACATGACACCCTAAAGAGGCACCTCCAAACTGCTGCGCACCGTCTCTTGCGCATCGGGTTCTTGGGCACGGTCCTGGCCATGGCGCTGTCATCAATGTGTCGCTGTGGTCGCCATGTCACCCCCGAACAGTTTGAGAAGGCAGGGGATCGTTTCTAGATCCCACATTTCGGGATACTAATGAAGTATGGTAGACAATTATTACAAGATACAGTCCTGGATACCAACCACCAGCCAATTGGCTTGCTCTACTGCGTTGACTGCAGCGAAATATGACAGGAAAGCTACTTTTAAACTCGCCAGCATGGCATCTACGTACTGACAATATCCATCCCATAGTGGGAATCCAAACACCATGGCATCATGGGCAAATCTCCAAGTGAACATGGATTGATTCTTCCCATTCCCCCAAAAAGCTCTGCGAATCTCATCCAATTTCTGATGATAGTTGCACATCCCATGACAATACTCCCATGAAATCACCTGGTTTTACTGGTCAAATCCAAGTCTTCAAACACCATAGACCCAGTGGGACCACTTCTTTCGTCACCCAATTGACCCAGGCCTTAAGGCAAAGGCCCTGACCGGTGCCAGGGACCGCCATGCCTGGAGGGATGAGAAAGTCAGGCACGTGCCATGGTCAAGAGATGGGATTTTTTTATGGTTGAGAACATGGGATTAATGATGGGATTCTATAATTGGATATAATTGGTAACATTCTATAATTGATAATGGTTGATTGACCTCTCATGAGTTCTAAATGGTTGATAACATGGTTGATAACATGATTTAGAACTCTTCCATCTTCAATCCCTGTTCACGTTTTATAGGTACGAGTACTCACGATGAGAAAGTCATCCATCCCATTTCATGGGAATCCACACGTCATGGGTATGTAATGATATGTATATATATATATATTTATGAATCCTTATGTACATAGATTGAAGACCATCCTCTGAAAATGAGCAGTCTTCAAAATCCGCGTTGCGCCGTCCCTTTATACTGATTGGGTGATATGGATTCCCCTAATGGATTACGATGATCCCCAATACATTGGTTAGTATAATCCCCTATAATCATCAACCAACAGGGGTTTTGAACACTGCTCATACTATGGGTGTGAAATTCATCTTCTGAAAAGTGTAGCATATATATATATATATATACGTACAAAGAATATGTATATATATATATATGGTTTATCCAATACATACTTTACATTTATATATGTACATCATAGGAAAATCAGATACTATAGATAAAGTATGTATCAAAAATCAGGTATCCATAAATCCAATGGTCTATCATGTTCAACTGATGTTTTGGCTTTCAACAAAACATTTGCCATAGATTGCAGTAAATCTCCCAGTCCTAGGACGAAATCTAATATGTTCCGCACAATTTCCATGACCATGCTGAAGTGTAGCATAAAAGAGCAGCAAACCCAGCAGAATTCTTCTCTAAGTATTGATATTGAAGAATATCGTATGTATTTACTCAACGATGATTGTACTTAGCTATGCCAACCTCTCGGGGCAAATCCTGTAATCTGAATGAACAAATTTCAAAATTGTATATCTTTCTGAATTCTGTGGCTGTAGGATGGTTGCAAATTAATACATATTCAAAGCAGCTAACGCAGCACCCTGCGTCGAAGAACCATTTGCAACTAGTTATATATATATATATACGGGTAATTATATATACCTGCTGGTCGTTTGCGATCATTTCATTCTAAGCAGCTCCATTCATCAACCACGACAAATGGATGTTAGGGGCCGCATCGGCATAAACCGCTGGCCAAGAAACGAATCGCTTCCAACAAATGCTCCACATAGCGAATCCTCAGTCACACGCATGCATGGGAAGTCAAGAATTTCACTCTGACGAATCAGCATACAAGCAAAGAAATGGTGGTTCTGAGGCAACTGTCTGTTCAATACCTTTACAGCTGGCTCGAGTCCCCCCCTTACCATTTTCTTTCCCCAACATGGCAAGATCATGCAAGATCCGGATTGGAAGTCATCCGGCCGAGTATTTTTGCAAGGCGAGAAGCGGCAAATGGTCATGAAACATGTGAGTGCTGATGTACAGTTCCTGAGTTGACGAGGAACATCATGTCGAGCGTATGCAGACACCTAGTGATGTTACCTTTCAATAAGACATTTTAGGTTGGAGCAGATTGGGACCAAATGATGGGTTGCGACTCAATGATGGACATGAAAAATCCATATGTTCAATCTGTAAATCATCAAAAATGAAACATGTTTCATCGATATGTTGAATTACCAGAGGTAGAAGCACCATGGGCACCTTGGGTGCCAAACATGCTGCAGAATCTGTTGTGCTGATGTGCAAAGGTCCAAATCATCCACAATCTTCCACCCCACTTTCTATCTATGAGCCATGAACAAAACCTGGTATAGTCCGGGTCTGGTCATCCGTCCCCACATAGGAATCCTAGGTGTACATGAATCCCCATGAATGGATTACAGAAATTGACGATTTCCATTGGTGGAGTTTCCCAACTTTCGCGAAGTCTCATGGTAGAAGCTCGGCAGAGACCTGAGCCCGAAGCAGGGGCCGAGGGACCGAGGGGTAGACGTTGAAGGGATTGTCTGCCACAAGAAAAGGCAAAACCATAGAAAAACATAGGGAAAAAACGTAGTTTATCCTAGTTTGAACATGTTCGCTGCAAACCCTACGTTTGACCGCGCTGGTAGTTGACCGGACGGGACATGATCATCATCTTCATCATTATGATGATCATCACCATCACTATCACCATCATCGTCCCAAACATCATCTTCACTATCATCGTATCAGAAGGGTTGGCGGATTTGATCCCTTATGAAGATCAATGGAAGCTAATACACCATTAATACACCATTGTTCAGAGGGGGTGGCGGATTTGATCCCTTATGAAAATAGGTGGGGGTTAATCAACCAGTCAACATTTGTGTTCAGAGGGGATGGCAGATTGGATCCCTCATGAAGATAAGTGGGAGTTGATAAACTTTTTGGCGTGTTTGTTCAGAGAGGGTGGCGGATTTTTTC
>BGPT01001108.1:298772-375097 GCA_003297045.1 Symbiodinium sp. clade C Y103
ACGAATAAATGGATTCAAAATCCAATGCCATCTTGGATCTTCCCCATTCATCCGTCAGTCCTGACTTGCGCCGTCAAGTTGTACCTACTGCAAGCCCCGAACCATGGCGCTCTATCTCTGGCGCTCAATCCTTTGTGTAACCACAAGTGGATATGGTCACCAATTGGCCGGTTTGAGCCATGGTCCTTCCGGGTCCTTCGTGTGTGATATCGCATGACTGCAATCCTGAGGTGTGACGAACGTGCTGTTGTGAGGGAACATATGTCATCATATCATTATATAATTATATCATTATATCATTATATCATTATATCATTATTCATTCTATCATTATATCATTATATCATTATATCATTATATCATTGTATCATTCTATCATTATATCATTATATAATTATATATATATATCATTTGGGGTGTGGTCAAACGTGGGGTTTGGCGCCAACATGTTTGAAACTTGGGTTTCGCTAAAGTAGCCATGGGCATGTACCACATCTCTGTACACACCCACTGGCTGTAAAGGTGCCAAATGGCTGCATCTTGTGACCCTCCAAACCCCTGGACCTAGTACACTCCCGTAGACGTTGCCAATGGAAAATCCTCCGTTCCTAGATCACTCAGAAACTAACAACTGGATTTTCGTCAAGTTCGGTTTCATTGTGAACTTCATCCTGCCAAAGAAAGCTACTAAAAAGAGAAAATCTGATATAGTTTTTGCCCATCAGCCACCCAAAATGAACAAAGAATCTGCTTTGTTCCTCGAAACAATGACCCAACTGGACCCAACAACCCTCCGCCGCTGTCAGCGGACTTTTCCGGTCCCTCTCGTCCGAGATGCCACAAGAGTTTCACGGGTGAAGTCGTCAGGCCCACTCCACGGCAATCCATGTGGAGCAAGCGACCCGGAGTGCACAAGACCTGCGGTCTTGAAAAACATTTAGGTGCGGTTCATATCTATTATTCATTTTTAATTAATGAAAAGACGTGGGAAACACATAACTGAAAAATATATCAATATTTGATATAATCAACCTATAATGATTCCTCTCAAGTTTTGGATATTTGATTGCTTAATATGATTTATACATCCATACAAGATTAAATTCAGCTTAGATCATCGTCATCTTATCTATCATGTGAATACCGGCTTCCATTTTGTGAAATTGGGAATACGGATACAACTAGTAGTACTGTAGCTATAGTTCCCTCCATTCAGCACCGGATAGAATATGTTTTAATTACATCATATTACAGCCAGTTCTACACCCGCCATTGCTGTGAATATCCGCCATTGTATCTAAGGGTTGATACCCTCCGGTGGTCCAACCTGGCGAATGGACAACCCATTCAGTTCGATGATTTTCCCACTAGGATCATCATTTTAGTTCGGGTGACTCCCAGCTAGCCACGTCAGATTACTAGAGGGTATGGTTGAGAAATGTTGATCAATCTTACCCCCTGGAAAATTATGGTAAATTCACATATATTCACATAGACCCTGAAAATAGCGATGCTTTTAGTGGAAACTAATCTTCCAATCCCAGGGTTATCTGCCAAGGTCCTGGCCTCAGCTACCTGGGAGTTGGCACCAAAAGCGCGGGTGCGGGGACTCAACCGCTCGCCTGCGCAGCCATGCCCAACTACAAGGTGGTGTCCCCCTAATGTAGCCAAGTCGATTTATAGTTGATTTATAGCTCCATGAACTATGGTTTATAAGAGATATATCTATATACTTATGGGGTTTAGGAACTTACAACTGCAGGGGGCACCCAATTCTATGATCCATTTGGAGGAATGCTCAACCACTCTAGTTGAGAGTCCAAACACGGATCTGCCACAGAAAGGGTTGGCAAAACCCTGGCATCCTAGTGAACACCAAACAATTTAGGGGGTGTTGTTTGGACAGATGACTAAGTATATTTGCAATTTATATCAACCAATGGTTTCTTGCTGAAATATGAGAAATCACACACCTTAAAGTTGATGCCACCTGGGATGTTTCCTTTTGTGAACCTTCATTAGCTTCCGCCAAATATTCAATACCCCCCTGATCTCCCCTGTAGACACAGGCTTAATACTGGACCCGTTTACTCTTGGGCTCATAGGGGGAGAATTTCGTATTGGGGGGTGGGAAAAGGATGATCAACCATTCAGGGGTATATTATGAGAGTGATTGACTCATGATTTTGATTCATTGGTGAGTTACAACCATATTTTGAGGATGGTTTCCTCTGCTTGGATTTGCTTCCTCTATAGATTCCTCAAAAAGCGGATTTCAATATAACATAAAATAACATCATCTTCAGCAAATGGAGGTACTAGGACGATTCGGGCGATTATTTTTACGGAAATTTTCCGAGCGATTCTGATCACTGGGATCCTGAGAACCACAGCAGAGGCTATGAAATTCACATCTTTCCAAGGGGTTTTGACGGTTTTGACACAGTTTTATCAAACATCATGTCATAGGGAATGGAACAATGCCATTTGTGGATTGCACAAAGGAACACGGGGCTGCCTTCAAGACTTGAAGCCACTTGCAAACGCGAAATACCCTCTGGTAATGACTATGTAAGAGCGTGCTTTGGAGAATCACCATTCTTTTAACTAGGCACAGTAAGTCATCTATTGTTCAAATGGGTAAACATCATCTACAAATGGACGGGTCTTAGCTCTTCACCTACAAGGTCACAAAAGCATCCCATCTTCCCAAGGGTTTCATCATCGGTGCAGAATCGCCTCCTCCACGGCCCATTTTCTGGGAAATCCATTGCTTCGCCAACTGGGCTGCACTGCGTTCCTGACGAGTTGGACTTTTTGAATGCCGAATCAGTGGGAAGAGGAGCCTGAGATTGGGAGCAAATTTCAATACCGCTTTCATGGGATATTTGTACAGCATGGACTTGGAATGACTGGGACATGCCAGTGGGCCCTCTTAAGGACGGGCCAAATATGAATGGAACAGGTTCATTTTGCCCAACCTGGTCGCCATTTCAAGCAACTTCCCCTCGTCTCACCAGGTCCCACTGTCCGTGAGCTGCAGAATCAACCGGTCAATGCCGAAGACCGAGACCCTCGTGATGTAGTCCACATCAAAAGCCACAGACAGAACCTATCAGCAGAAGGGCTGCAGCGTTCATGGATGTCTTCATTATATAAAATCCTACAGTTATGGCCCTTTACCAGTTATAACTCAGTTATAAGTCATAGCCATATTCATGGAATGATAACATTCATACCCATTCATCCGCCTCAGCACCATTGCCTCTAATTTTGACAGACTCCTCTTTGGCCATGGGAGAGTGCGCTCCAACAGCCTGTTAAATCCCTCTCTGGAAGAGTCATGCTTTTGCCGACACGAAAATTGGAAAAGAATCGCTGGAAACTGAGATGGAACCAAACAAAATTGTCATTTTGAACAGGTAAATAATCTTCCACACCCAATGTTTTGGGTTCTATGATTTCCGCGTCAGTTGTAAGCAAGGCTGCAACCACCATAGTTCACCCCCAAAATAAATGCCAAAAAGTAGCACCTTTGAAACCAAGAAACATAACTGGAACATCTTGCAGCCAGCTGCGGGGAGACAATCCTGAGAGGTGACAGCGCTTCTCCGCAATCATTTTTAAATGTGGATTCTGTAAATTCAACTAGCCATGGCATTTTTCCATACTTAGCCATACAAATTTTCAGGAGTTCAATTCCTCAAATAGAATCGAGGCTGTTTAACGTATTATTATATGATCAACACTTAACATGGAGTTTGAAAACAAAAGTAGCTGCTATTTATGGACCTACGGATCTTCATCCCGATCACACCTCAGGACAGGGGCCCAGCTATAGGGATGGTGATCGTCATGGGCAGAGTCAGTATGGGTTGGTGGGCCTTAATTCTTGACGCATGCTGCGGTAGAAGACAACGGATGGAATGGTAATCAATCACCAACATGTTTCATGATTTCTTTAAATTGGCGCAAGAAAACAGCATCTGGCCTTTTCAAAGCACAGAATGATCATCAGCTTGAAGAGGATTATTCGAGGTATGTCGTTTGTTCTTGATAAGGTTTGCATGTTAATGGACATTATTTGATCACCATGTTTGGTGTTAGTATCCCCATTTCTATCCATTTCTTTGCTGCTGAAACTATCATCCCCTTTGACTCGTTTCACTGCGAATCTCCTACACTTCGTAAGTCCCCAATTCATGCGGGTAATCCCGTAACTAGATTAGAACATGTTAGAACGAACCGTTGTTTTCAACCAGTTACTATTCGGATCCAGGCACGGGGAGGCGCCAAAGCCATAGGCGAAGGCCCGTCGCATGGCTGGAGGATAGGCTGGAGCCACGTGCACTGGCTCTGGGTCCTGGACGAGGCATCCGAATTGGGGAGGGGTTGGTATGAAGTTGACCGCAAAAATCGAGGAAAAGATGGGAAAATCTATGGGAGAATCATGGTTCGAAGCTAGTGAAGCACCTGCAATTTCATGACAATTTCAGGTGTCAGGTAGACTGTTGTAGAGATTTGTTTCAAATCCAGCGATTTCCGACCCTCCTTCAGAATCATGTTTTCCAGACGTGGATAATTTCTACTGCTTCAAGGATCAAATCCTCCACCATCCATGGCAAACTCCAGATGCCCTGCCTAAAACAGTTCATTTTTGGCCGCGTATCAACTATACCCCCAATGATCCTGAAAAAAGAATGCTTGATACCCTTCACAAAGCATTAATTTTGAATAATTTTGCGTTTTCTCCATATTTTGAAAGCGAACTTGCGCCATTTGTGGGCCCCAATGCACCCCCTTAAATACCTAGGCGTTCCAGCCCAGCAAAATCACCTTGGCTCCATAGCCCCGCGCAGGCGGTTCCACGTTCAGAAACGAGTCCAAGGCCTGTACAATTTCCACTGATGGAAACTCATAGCAATGGATTTCACAAAAGTGCTGATATCATAGGGATCTTTATTGAATATTTGATGGAATATGAACGAAATATTGTTTACTATTGGTTGATATCCTCTGGTCTCATCAAACATGGTAGGAACATCCCCATAATTGGGCATCAAACATCTATGTGTATAAATGCGGCATTTTCCAGCCATGCTTGATCACCAGAGGGTAATGTAGGACTACAAATCCCAATCTCTCAAGTATGAAACTGATGCTTTCCTCAAGATTACAGTAATTTATCATCATGTCTGAATATCTCTGGTGAGGTTTAATCTTTGCCACGATATACACTCTTGGATTACAGACTAGCGATTGTGGTTTAAAGTACTCCCCACTGAAGTTAGAGGTAATCATAAGTTCCAATAAGCCAGAGATCAGCTACTGTAATAGCCAATATGTTGTCAACGGCCATGGTAATTTATAGGTTTAGCACAACGTGGCCTCTACAAAGGACCCAGCAAAAAGGGGTATGACGACAACACGCTCGAATGTAGAATGCGATCTACTATTGTCCTTGTGAGTGAAGTCCTAGGCCACCCAATGACCTTGGTTGCCAAATATATTCCGTAGATAATGCGGTACGGTAAACCCCACAAGAATACCCCATATTCGGTATACTGTTTGCATACCCAAATGATAACACGGGGTTCGAATAGGTGATGCTTTAGGATTTCCTGTTTCCGTTGAATCAGTGATTCCAACTATAGCCGCCGACTCAGATATCGACTCGGCACGCCTCGAGATCGGCAACGCGTCCACCCAAGCACTTGGGGATGTCCGTAGGGCTGGTGTCGCCCTCCCTGAGCATCACCGTCACCTTGCGAGCAGACTCGGAAGCAGTGCGTAGGGGCGCTACACGATAACATGTGTGTATGTATATAGATTTTATGTATAACATATATGTAACATATACATATATAGTGATATATTTATGATATACACGTATGTATGTGTATGTATCTATTATACAACGTATACGTATAAATATGTATAAATATACACAGCGCCTGTATATATATATATAATATATCTATATATATATATAATATATATATATATATAGTATTACATAATTGAACATCATATTGATATAATTATCTGATCACTCTGTAGAATTAATATTAAAGAAATACAATATTTCATATCTACATGGCAAGGACGATGATACTCAGTTGTTGAGATTGAGAATATTTTGTTGGGGTATCTAAGTATTATCTGATCATCTAATCCTCCTCAGGTCTAGTTGACCAAGTTTTATATTAGCGATCCAATTTTCGCAATGTCCAAGTTTAAAGTTTAACCCATACGAATAATTTTTAAATAAACGAAAAACCACTAAGACTGGGTGTGTGATATGTAAACAATATGAAACAATATGAAACAATGGGATAGAATGGGGATTTCAGCAAACCAGCACCCAATTCGGATACACTACGAAACAAAGGCAAAGTAACACGCAACAAAGGCCCATGGATTACTTGCATCCATACATCCTACGTGGCTTCCTTCGAGATCATCATGCATGTAGAACAAGTCCTTGCCGCAAATCGGTAGCAAGAATGAAGGCTGAAATGAACTTACCTCGAACTGCTTAGCTACAAAACTATTTCTACTTTTCGGCAAAAACAGTTCCTGAGAAATGGTATTTCCAACGTCAGCAGGTCTGCCTTACCTTGACTGTAGCAACACGCATGCCCACTTTTGAAGAATATTCCAAGATAACCTCCGGTAATTTAACACATGTCTATAGAAAATGGCGCCTTTACAGACCTGAAAAATATGCTGATCTTCCATAACCATGTCAAATTGCCAGAAAATATCTTCATGTTTCCATTGCGCTGTTGGATCTCATACAGCTGGGAAGTTGGAACACACAAACACGTCTCATTGCTGCAGAGGTGCAAGTTCCGCCACATCCGCACCAAGCGAATGGCCAGTACAAACCAAGCGATACCTCCAGCGGTTGATAGAAACACCTTACTACAGAGATGGATAGTTTTGGTGGTCACTGTGGTGAAGGCTATGTCCAATATATATTATGTATAATTCAGTGTCTGTATATGGAGGTTTCCTGAAACAGGGGTACCTCAAATCATCCATTTTAACAGAGTTTTCTACTATAAACCATCTATTTTGGGGTATACCCTCATTTTCGGAAACCCCCATATCATCATATCACTATTTGGTTTTGATCCTTTGCTATCCATCGATCACCTGCGACTTGGACACTCATCTCGCTCTGCAAGAGCTTCTGCCATGCACTGGCCGGCCGTGGTCAAAATCCACCTGTCACGGTTCGACGATTCCCTGCTGAAATCAAAGATGGACAAAACCATCCATCTTAGGATTGATGCTTTGTAAACTAGTTATTCTTTGTAAACTAGTTGTGCTTGCAATCAGCAACACTCGTAAATACCTACTGTATCCATTTACAATTTGTTGGCACCACATTTTGGATGGTTTGTGGATTTTGCTTAGTTTGTGGTTATCGTTCAAACAAATCCCCAGGAGAACGGAGAAACCCATCCATCAATTTCATTACTTGATGCGGATTCCAGTGAGTCTATGGTTACAAACGTAATAATACATGCTGTAACTAGAGATGCACATCGGATTTATAAATGGGTCAGTAATTACATTGACTATGGTGTCAATAATATGCACGTTGGATGCGCATTCAAACGTAATGTTGCATCACAATAATTCTAAATGGCAAGCAGCCCAAAAACATCCCCTGCGTACACATATTGTCTCCATAATTTCAAGGTCTACACATATATGTATATACATGTATCACATCATATCATATCATTCATATCACATCATAGCATGGCATACCATATCATATCATGTTTACGCGCGGAAAAAAAAAATACATGCAAAATTCGGTCATATCCACAGCACACGTGTGCATGCATATATATATATATGTACATATATATATATATATACGTACATATGTATATATATAAATACATTTATACAGCATATGTAAAAGCATATCTCACACACACACAACTATATTACAGCTATGTCACAGATCTGTCTATATCGTCTATCCGTATCTACTGTCATTAAGTATATACATATTTCTAGATAGGCACACAACTACATATTTAGGCATATCTATATATATATATATACATATATATATATATATATGATATACACAATATACGTAGTTCAAAAACATACTAGTATATACATATACAAAACTATATACATATACATAAACATCTACATAAACATCTACTGTACATTTAGAATTACATACATTATTACAGTATAGAGAAATATCATCTCCCAACAAATCTCCCACCTTCCCGGGTCGCTGGCTGTTCCCTTCGCACCTGGCAGCACGTGCCATGCCGCTGTGCGCCAGGCCTCCGGCCAACAGGCTCTCCTCCGCGGCCACGTCCGTCAGCACCGAGGACCACTCGCAGCTGCCGCGCACCGACAGGACCAGCCTGAGCGGTGCCCAGTGGAAAGGTGGCGAAGTTGGTGAACATCACTAGGTGAGTTCTATGATTTAGAGATATTCAAAGATATTTAGAGACATCTTGAGATATTTACATATATTTACAGATATTATTTACAGACATTTACATATATTTGTAGATATTTGTATGTATGATATTTGAAGATATTGAAGATATTTATAGATATCTACATAGATATTTATAGATATCTATAGATAAAGTAACTATGGATTGGGGTGTATGTTCACTATGGTGAACATGGAAGACAATGGTAGATATATCGAACTACTTCATGGAGGTTAAAAACCAACAAAAAATCCACCGGGCGGGGGGACCACCTTGCAGGGAACCTCAGTGTACTCTTGCGAATAGGGGTACCATCGTTGGGTCCCTTTGAATTCAACCAGAATTAGATAAGGCGAGTTGATCGGATTCCCCAAATGGATTCATGATAATCCCGGCCCCTATATCTTGGATAGTCATTAATCAACAAGGGTTTTGAACATTGCTCATGTGATGATTGAGAGAAGGATGACCCTCTGGGTATTGAACAGTGTGCTATGGAAGCCATGGCCCGTAGCTATAGATGATTTTTGATGATTTGTCGATAAATTTGCTAATGGTGATTTGCTATAGCAACATTAAATCACCAGAGGGTATCTTTGAATTAGAAACATGTAACATATATGTACAGTAGATATGATTGTTCATATTGGTATATCACATGTAATGATGTGTATATATATATATATATATACATATAGCATTATTATAGTATGTATATATAATGTACGGTGATCAAGTGTATGTGTATCCTTGGCGGGTCGATATCCCCCACTGCATGTCTCCAGTGAAAATCCGGATAATCCAAGCATCGGGGTAGGGGGTAACTGCGGTCCATGAAGCAACAAATGGGATGGCAATAAGGTTGATGTCTTGAGATCTATATAATACATGATCTAATCCAAATGCAAATGCTGGGGGCTCGTTAGACACATGTTGATTGCACTGTCTAGTATGATACACATCTTAGTGCTATTCTGGCCATAAGCATCTGGTGTGAGCTGGGTTTTACACAAGAAGAGGCCAAACAAGAAACAGTAAAACCATGTAAACACATGTAAACCAATGATCATAACATATAAAACAGAAATAAGTTAAGTGGTTTCAAAAAACTACAAATCAAAGTGTCAATGGCGACCCCAGGCCCCAACATGTTCTCCCAGCTCTCCAGCCCAGGAGCCAACGCATCCGGTGGACCCAAAAGACTACATATGCAGGTTCAAACGGCTTCTCAGTCCTGAAATTCTTCAGGATCCCGGACTCAAGCAGGGTTGGGATTCCGATGGCTGGTTTTTTTGATAGGAATTCCCATGTGTGATAATCCCCCATGCGAAAGGTATAGTCAAATCTCCCAACTAATCATCAACCTTCACCAACTAATCGAGGCTTAGCTGCTCATCGTCCTGAGAGGGGCAGTATCAACATTACACCTCAAAATCTAAAAACATGTTGATAAAGAAGAGGACTTGGGGAACTGATCCAAGATGAAACAAGTAGATGCGCTTCAATTTGGTGATCAACACAAACTACTGCTCCCAGTCCTACATCGCCATGGTGAGAATCGATCTGTGATTTTTTTTTGGTTTTTCTAACCCTGGGGACCCTGGGGTTAGACTTCAAGTCCCCTTTTTTCAAGGATTCTCATGGATTCTCCGAATTTATAAAGGGGATCCAAATTATGGCCCCATTCTTTCCAACTGCGAGAGAGCACGAGCCCGCGCTCTAAGGGTCTGAAACTCATCAGGCCATACAGGAAGAACAGAATTTGGATGAATTTGGTCATGTTTGCAGTTGAGGCCCTTTACCAGTTACAAATGGTTATATATGGTAATGAATGGGGTTGTAATTTTATAAATGGAGTTATAAGTGACTTATACCTGGTAAAGGGCCATGAGTGTAGTGCTTTGGTAGTCCTTCAAGTGCCCAAGTTAGTGTTGCGCGCCAAAATCAAAGAACCCAAGGTTTCTATTGATAACCATTGACCCTCTCTTTTTTTGGGGCTATCTTCCCTCGTCGCTGTTGGTCCAATCATCCCATCCCAAAGAAAAATGCCGAAAAATGCAGTGCTACAATCGTGATACCCTCTGGTTAACTAACATATAGATGGAAAGCCACCATTTTTTTCTAGGTAAATAAACTATGATGGATTATAATGGCAATTGTTAATAGCAATGTTAGTTTACCAACGGGCAAACTATAACATTTCTACAAGTCTCCAATGTGCCATGACGATATCTTCACGTTTGGCGCCGGTGAGCTCAACGAAAGCCTGGAGTGCAGGATATGTGGGAGCCACTTAGTAATCTACAAGCCATAGATAGGTGGTAAAATTCCATTTACTGTGTGTATTATAGGCGGCTTACATGATACAATAGTGACATAATTGGGCCAAGTAGGCTGTATAGGTGTACAAAATCTATCTCATGAGATGTTATATCAATGAATCTAGGGATCCCATGCATTCTGGTTTGTTTGTTATGCTATGAGATGTACATCCTTGAATTCTATGCTCTTATTCAGACATCTCGTCTAGTAATCCATGGCTGCCATGACCCCCAAGCGGCATCTGGATCAACCACGATTTAAATGGTCGAAATGCGCATGGAAAAACTTGAACACATTCAAGAACGGTCGAAATGCTTTCCAGAACAAAATTGTTCATTCTGAAATGGTTCCAACCTACTCAAAATCATGTTTATTTTTCACAGCCAATTCCCATGCCAATCCTTCTGCTTTCTGGACTCAGCAAATTCAAACTCACCATAACTCACCAATATCTGATGTGAGCAAGATGCCATCGCCACAATTGACCGCGACATCCAGTCGTCAGCGGCTTGGAGATTTTTGCTTGGGACGATCTTTATGGGTATAACCACGGTGAATTCACCCCCCAGCACGTTGGCATACAACCCCCAAACGAATCGTGGCCATATATCATGATAATACACACTTCTCAGAAGTTGAACTGCAGATCGAAATATCTCCCAACAACTGACAGTCTCATCATGATGTTCCCAAATGATCCCCAGAAACTTCTAAACTGTCCCATCTTTTCCCATAGATTTCCCACAGATTTCCCCCAGAACAAGTCCCAAACCAAGTCCCAAGATCTCGGCTCCCACCTCCGTGTGATCTTCATCTCTAAAGTTCCCGGCATAAGACTTGGCCGCTTGACCCAGGAAACCACTCACACGATCACCTGCTCCCTGCACGTTGGGAAGAGTCGGGAATTGATGGAGTTGAAGAGAGTTGAGAGCTCTGAAGATGTCAACAAAAAAGTGGGGAAAACATGTTTGTTCAGCATGTTTTGAAGAAGAGCCTGGTTGAACCATTCCTAATCTTGGTTGGATTCAAAGGTTTTTGATGGCCATATATAAACCACGAAGCTGCGACCTATCCCAATGTCAGGAAGTTGCCGGTGTTCCTGGCTCCATACTTCCGCCTGATGGCTGAGCCACGCCCTGAAGAACATGGTCTATCAGAATCATAATGTGTCCCATTCAGAATTGTGTATATATATATATATATATACATACAAATATACATGTATATATATATATATATTATACATATACATAGAAATCCGTGATTGTTAAGTACTGCAACTCATGATAAGCCCATGTGCCTTTTGCATGAGAGCACCATAGGCTGCTCGGGCGAAAACCGCACAAAGGGCAGCCCGTGGCAGAAAGCCCTGAGCAGGGCTGTGTAGAAATCGACATGTTTCAACAGACTTCTGACTTTGGAAATCCAGTTTCAGTGGTGCAGGATCGTGTCTTTATGCCACCGTACCTCCAAATCCATCCAAGAATGAAATCTAAGGATATGATTATGGCAATGTATTGGTTTTCTCATGCATGGCAAAACAAAGTAAAAGAAGCAAAACCAAGGGCCTTCATGGCCTGCAGAAACAAAACATATTCATGCAATTTCATGAGCGAGAGAGCGAGACTTCCTACGGCCTCCCATCCAAGGATCTGTACACGCACATGGACATACAAACTAAAGAATCAAGTGGACAAATCCTCAACGTAGCTTCAAATCACAAAAACAATGATAAACATATGAAATCTCTTAGATGCATTTGATTCCAGAGTCAAATTACCCCATGATGACACTTGGTTTTGATTGAACAATGATGGCTTCATTTGCAAGATCTGGGTACTGCAAAACAGCTGGTGGTGATGGACGTCTGCTGCTGACCCCACCTCTGCATCGATTCGCTCAGAACTGCCCTGCAATGTCAGTCGTGACATGAACTGGACGACAACTACCCTCTGGTAAACTAACATAGCTATTGAAAATGGCCATTTATAGTGGATTTTCTCATTAAAAATGGTGATTTTCCATAGTTATGTTAGTTTACCAGAGGGTACTTAGACTTAGTATTGAAACCCGTGGAGACTTGGGGATCCCCCATTTTAGGACACCTTCACATACTTTGCGTCATGGTCATGAAATAAAGCCATCCTGTTGAGCTGAGGAACTCCCAAAAAACCATCGGAAGGTGAATCCTGAAAAACCCACAATTTGGGACACTGCCAATACTAGACAAAGACTCCGAAGCAACATATATCTCTTGGAAATTTGTATCAATTCAATTCAGCAACTTGACCTAATGCACGTCTTTCTTCAACGTTGAAGATCCTACGTTCCATCTTTGCTGGCTAAATCATTTCAAGTCCACAGTATTTCATTCTGTCATGGTTCTATCTTCATTTTACGATGAAACACGGGTCTATCAATGCTCATATTTTCCCGAAACAACATGGCCAACAGGGGGTGTACCCCATTTTCAAACAGACCCGTTTCATTTCATATCCTGTTGGTTTTATATGATATATGGCACTAAATCCCCATCCGATCCCTGTCATCGCCTCAACCGCCTGACGCCCTAGCGCCACCGCATAATCGGGATCGATCACTTCAAAGGCGGAGAGGTAGTCCTCATATCGCCTGCGAGAAAAAACAATCCGGTCTACTTGGGGATGCAGGCCAGAGGTTACCTTTGTGGGTATAACCATGGGATTCGAATCCCCATAAGCTGGGATATAATATATAATATGTAGTAAATTATATATAATATGTAATATATCATATACAATAATATACATGTATATATATATATATCAAAGTATATATATATATTATAGATAGTATAGTAGTAATATATATATATATATTATAGTAGATAATATATTATATATAACTATGTTTTTTGTGTATCTACTTATATATATATATATATACACAAATGTAAATATAAATGGAACTGCACTTCCAAGCAGGTATCACATTTTTGTTGGCTACACTGATGATGATCTATGGTTATATTCTGACCACAATATCAAAGTATCTATGGATCATATGGGGGCGTACATATATCATAAGGGGTGCCCCAAAGTGTTGGCTAAGTTCCTGAACGCAGGTAACATTTCTATGTTGGCCTTATGGTAGAATGTGTTAGATATACAGGACCTAGTTCATGGGGTTTTCAAAGCAATAAACACAACTGGTGGGCCCCAACTTGTGGGTTAATTATGTCTATGGTTTCAATGAACATTGTATGTTGTCCAAAGATTCAAAAGATTGATTTCCCAAAGATGGATCCAGTAGAAGTTGATCAACCTATTTGGATGCGAATGCTAAGAATCCTATGTGGTTTACAACGGTGCTTCTTAATTGCGTACGATGCCCTGGATAAGTATCTGAGGGGTTACTGGTTGAAACTTTCTAGGTGCGAACACTACAGGTAAGACGACCCAGAGTATCCGAGAGCCATATCGCCTAAGGATCTCCCCCAGTGCATCTCAACCACCCCCTTTCAGCCCCCAGGCCTCTGGTGTTCAGGGTATAACCTGAAGGGCAAACTTGGATCTGACATAATGCTGAGAATATCACCTCGGTCATCCGTCGAACCGCTGGTAGTGGTTGATTGGGAGCCCAGCTTGCTCTCAGATGATGGGGAGCTGATGAACATTTGGTAAAGCCAAAGCCTCACCAGATTTGGTCCCACAAAAACCAGCACTGGATCCACTAGTTGGTGAAGTCTGCAAAGGTTTTTGGGCTATGTTGGTGTGGGATTAAATTGTTTTTTTTGCGGGGGTTTTGTTGGGTCTTTGTTGGATTGGCGGGGTTCTATATGGTTTCTGTGGGTTTGATTTAGGTTCCCAAGACACACTAATTACTAGGATTTTTTTCCAACAAGAAACCCAATGACCCCATGGATTTCCAAGTTGTTCCCCATTTACCCCCCCCACAAAGCAACAAAATCCCTACAAAATCCACCTCCTGATTCGCTAGACCCACAAAATTCCAACCAAATTCCAACTGCCAAAAACGGACCTGAGGCCCGACCAAAATCAAAAACCCTGGGATTCAGTTGGTGTCTTTTCAATGATGTTTTCATTTTTTTCTTTTCGTGTGCTCTGGTTGGTGGGATTTTAATAGGATCAACATCTCGCCAAAAAGGCGACAAGAGAACCCGACAATATGCTCTTTGAACATCTTGGAACTGCCGTAATCACTGAATATAAGGAACCCCCATTCATCAACCTTTGGCACGCAAAAAGCAAAAACATATATGGAATGTTGTGCAGCTAGATGTTAATTCATGGAGTAGCCCTATATCTCAAAAACATTGTATTGCCAGGACTTGGGTCGATTCTCTTTCTATGAAAAAGTGTGGTGCTATTCGTGTCCATTCTTGTTGTGTCCCAAGATGTCCCAAGACTAACCCATGCCCAATCTTAGATAGCCTCATTTCTATATTGGATGAGTATGATTGTCGCAAATCCAAGATTGGTGCCCACCATTCATCTATGGTTATATAGTATGTATATATATATATATACATTATAATATATATATATGTATGTATATGTATATATATATATGTATGTATATGTATATATATTTATATATATACACACTCACACACACACACACACTATATTACACTATATACATCTATATACTTTAAATAGTGTTTTATACTACTGCAAAATGGATGCCATGAAAACTCACCATTTATAGCAACAGGTGTAAACTACACATCCCCCTGACCGGAGACAAGAAACTCTTGGAGCGTTTCCCCAAGTGGGTAAACAACAAGCTGCGCAGCATCTCCAACGCCTGAGATTGGCTCTGTCCAAAAGACCACATTTCAAGTACTCTCCGGTAAACTAACATAGCCATTGAAAATTGCCATTTATAGTGGATTTTCCCATTAAAAAAGGTGATTTTCCATAGTTATGTTAGTTTACTAGAGGGTAACAAACACACGATAAAGACCACATTTCAAGTAACCCCTTGTTATGTAAGTGGCTTCCACAATCCACTGGCTTCATCGGAAGGTCTCCATGGCCTCAACCATCAAATCTTTAGTGCTGCGTTTCGCGCCTCCGTGGAAGACGCCGAGTCTTCGCGGAGACGTTCCATGGCGACGGGGCAGATGCCAAGTTGCTGGACAAGCTACTTGGCTCAATGCTGGGTGGCTTTACTTTCTTGGCATCAATTTAGTGGGATCTTCTGTGATTTGATGGGGACTGAATGGGATATACAAACCAACTAATTTGATTTGGGTGAGTCTGAAAATGGCGTATTCCCCCACGATATTAATTAG
Source organism: Symbiodinium sp. clade C Y103 (assembly GCA_003297045.1). Classification (NCBI taxonomy): domain Eukaryota; class Dinophyceae; order Suessiales; family Symbiodiniaceae; genus Cladocopium; species Cladocopium sp. clade C. Next base: position 314,886 of record BGPT01001108.1, read on the forward strand.
CCATGTTCAAAGGAAAAAGAACGATAAACCAATGGATTTTGGGATACCTTATCTTCGGACAAACTCATATTTCAGAGGAAATTCCCTACACATGGACCTCGTCCATTTCTTTCAACAACGAAACATCAACATCAACAGGAAGTCTCTGATGTGTTCGACGTTGCAATGGAAAAACGTCGAAACTCGAAAATGTATTGCTTTGTATCGAGGGTAGTCGTTTGACCTTTGCTTAAGGACTCTTAGTGATGTGCATCATGCGTGCTGCGGCTTGGCAGCCGACAGAATCTGCACAGTGAAGATCTAGCTGGTTCTTGTGTGCAGATCCTCCCTGGTACCCCAAAAAACCAATCATAGAAGCAAAAATCATAACCACAGGAATTTGATGGTATTTGATTAAGGACTGCTTGCTCAAGATTGCGTGATCTGAAATCTCCTGCCATGACGCGACACTCGACTGCCTAAAGATGGCCACGGGAAGCCACAGGAAGCCTCAAGAAAACTCTTTGCTGTTGTTGACAGAGACCAATCTGGGCGGGGGATGATTGGGTATGCCCCATTTCGAACACCCATCCATCACAGCTGATCGGCAAGTCCCCAGGCATTCAAAAACCCTTACACCATCGAATTTTCGGGTGCCTGGGTACCCCTTTGTCAGACAGAGCCACGTAATTTCGCCTTTATGAGCTTGACTGAGAAAGCAACAGTTGTGGCCCGAATTACCGTTGTAAGTCAGTAGGTCACCCCATTTATGGAATTATAACACCATTTATAACCATATATATAGATTTATATAGCATTATATAGCCATGTAGAGCTATAACCATACATAGCCGTAAACACAACTGGAGTTTTTAGGCCTCAGCTGTTCCTGAAACTTCCCTGGCTCCTTCTCGTGCAACTTTTTGAGGTATTGCGCCACGTGCCCGATCCTGCCAGGCCACAACGATTCGAAGTGGATTAAAAGAATCAGCAACTTGGATAGTCCCCGATCGGAAAATGTCAATTGCCAAACAACGAAAAAATAACTGAGGTTCGTGGTTACCTCTGAGGTAACCGCAGAACTGAATGGATCTGAATCCTGATAGCCCTGTGAATACCCTATCCCAGATATAGTGCTAGAGTAAACGTGGCGCTGATATATCCACTGGAAGAGTCGATGTCCGCAGAAAACGCAGGACAATCTACAATACTTCTTGGAGAGTCTGCAAACATCTAAGATTGACTTGTCACAATTTGACAATGTTGATTCTCAAAATTTGAATATACCCACATTTCACCCACTTACTAACTTATCCAAGATCCTTACAATCTTCATCAATTTGGCTCAATACTTCACATCCACACCTCACCCGCAGAACACCACCTCTGGGCATCTAAATAGCGTTCCACCACATAGGACGGCTCCAAGGGTAAACCCAACTCCACCGTCTTGCTGTAGATCTGAAGCGCCTGAATTCTGGCTATGGAGGGGTCAGCCATGCCAATGCGTGATGGCTTGTCTCATGACGATCCATGTGATCCTCAGCATTGACACAAAACATCGCAAAACCATTGTTTTTACCTCAAGATACCTCAAGAGATTGCGTTTGATTTTTTGGTGAATTGGTGGTTTAAGTTTGGTTTGGGATCCTGGAAAATCGTTCAATGTGAAGTGGAGCTGCTTTCAGAGCTTGCTTGATTGAAACAGATTGGAACAGATATCAAATCCAGTGAACCCATTTTCTTTTGGGAAGGAAGTTCAAGTTACTCCTTGAGAGGACTTCGAAACTCAGGCACGAAATCGGAAGCAACATGATGAACACAATCCACAGAATAGCCTAAAATGAAATAACAGCGCGAAAAATTCTCTTTACACGGCATCAATAGACATGGTGGTTGCATACCTCTCAAATACCATCAGCTCAACCATACTTGGGGGTGCAAAAAAGGGCTTACCACTGTAATGGTTGGAACCATTGGATTCTAATTCCCATATGTATACATATATATATATATACATATATATAGGTTGAAATATAAGACCTATAAGTATGGTCAAACATCCAGTTCTAGCTGGAACTGCACCCGCAAGACCCTGCAAATGTGAGGCCAATATCATTGAAATTTCCTAAACATCTATGGATCTGGAGCACGAGAAAAGCTGGAGTGTGAACCGATGCCTCACCTGGTCATAGGCTCTCTTTTCAAAGAGCGCATCACCGTGTTGCCGATAGATCTCTGCTGTGACCTTCATCGGTGTCCGGCAAAATGGATAGCTTTTGCCATGGTAAATCTGGTTGATGTTTTTAACTTTTAAGCCATCCAAAAAATGTGCATGTCATCTCAACCAATTTTGCCAAGTATGGTTGAAACTAACAAAACATATTTGAAACCTCCAGCCGGTAATGTACTGATACGAGAGGAACTTAAGCTGAGGTAGAGGGACAGGGAGTATATTATTCTCAGCTCAGATCTGAATCTAGGACGACAGTTGTTTGGAATGCGTTTTTTTGACGACCGAATAAAGACGATCAAATACACGTAGAAGGCGGTTGAGATTTCATTCTCAAAACATGTACAAGTAAAAGTACATATAGAACTATATAGAGATCTAACCATATGATCTCAATTGTGATCTGCAGACATGGCAACTTGGATTCTATATTGTTGCACTGAAAATGTTGCTCATCAATCCCTATCCCCTAACAACAAATATTCCCCAAACAATCACCCTGGTTTAGTTCTCTATTTGTGGTGATCCCACCTGGGGATTGCTTCGTGGCGGATGGGATTATACCAACGTTGGGGACTCGCAAATTCCACCAGTACAGTTGGTTTACCGATGATCAATGCATTAGCCTCAGGGAAAACATACAGGACACCCCAATACTTTTTTGGAAAAACCATGGTTTCTTGTAGATGTTCCCCTTAAACCAATCCATTGAACAACACATTGCAATTCATAAATGAGGGCAAGCTTAGGCGCAAACCCCTTAGTTCGCCCACACCCATTTGGAGCACATCTTGGTTTTAGGGTTTTAGGTTTTTAGGGTGTAGGGTTTTAGGGTTTAGGGTTTTAGGGTTTAGGGTTTAAGGTTTCAAGGTTTTCTTGCATAAGGGTATAGGTATAGGGTTTTAGGCTTCAGGGATTAGTTTTTTAATGACCATGATGATCATTGTGAAGATGATGTAGGAGATTCGCGCACAGGTCCCTATGCTGTGCGTTGCAAGATGAAAGCCATGATCCTGGACATGTGCATTTTGTCCAACAAAACACTGTGTTTCTTGATGCTCGGACACGTAGTGGACGACGGCGCAAGGTTACTTGGAGGATCATCCCACTAATCGTAACTGGTCAATAAGCCTAAATAGTAAATCCCCATGCTTGGGGTTATCCTATGTGCAAATGGATTGCACGCCCACTTCCTACCCAATGGTTTATCATAATCCCCACTAACCTTGCCAGTATACTGTAACTCCCAAGAAACAATCACCAATCATCTATCAGTTGTATACATCATAACTATTCCCAGACTTCCGTGGGTTAAAATCCAGATTTGATCCTCAAATCATGTCAAATTTCCATTGAATAACCAATCAACCAAGGTACTTTTAATGGCTCAAATGGGGGAAGGCTACCCCTTCAAGAACGGGCACCAGCCTCAGGAGCCGCCTTGGAGGTCAAAGCCACCTCTGCAACATATGGATTCAAGCGGCCAACATGGAAGATATCAGCAAGATATACGGAGTCTAAATTAGTATAAATGACACAGATTTTAAAAGCCATGAGTTGATTGAAGCACGCTGTCAATCTTGTTGAACGATGAAGCGCCCACTTTTAACTAGTCGAGATCCAGAGTTTTGCATTTGCTTGGGCAGTGTTGTGCTCACGATCCAATTTTATGGCCAAGGTACAACATGTTGACCCACAACGGAATGTCATGAAATATCCACATTGCATCCCATTGTCTTGGCAACACTATCCACATCTAGTTGGGTTGAAACCACTAACTTCTTGTTACTTCAGCAGGTATGATTGTTGCTTCACCTGGTTCATCTGGCTTTGGAAATTGTACACAGCTAATACGTCCTAGAACAATGGATGGCTGAGCAAAAGATTGCAACGGGTACAGGTTCTTTGGATTTGGATTCCTTTGGTACTTTATGTAGGTTGCCACACATCTCAGGAAAACGTGGTTCCATCCAGCTGGGTTCCAACCGTTTCAGGGCCGCATTTCAAGCCCAGCAGCTTGCAGAATTGGTTTCAGAAAAAACAAATACAGGGACACCCCCCCTTAGAGGGTAAAACCCTGAGGGTAAAACCCTGAGGGTAAAACCCTGGTTCCTGCCCAAGTGTGGCAAAAGCCGAAGGTGGCAATGTGTGGGGTATCAGCCTCACAGTTTGGCACACCTTTCAGATTTTTTCTTCTGAGATTGCTGGTGAAGGACATTTCATTTCTTGGGGCTAATAGCAAACAAGTGCATTGGCCGATAGGAGCACCAACCAATGCTTGAAGTGACAGCAGCTACATCACCAGGCCATGAAAGTATCGCAAATGGTTTGTTTCCCCAAAAAATATCCGCCATTAAAATACGCACCAGAAATGATTTCTGGTCCGTATGTTCCATTGTTTCATGTCTCAATCCCAATTCTTTGGTCCGTCTCTAATTCTTCACTCCCACCTCTGCGGCCCATTCGAACATCCTCTTCTTCACCAAAACATCCTGGAGAAAATGGAGCTGAGGCGTCCGGAGCCCCCTCCGGCTTCAACATGGCGCAATGGTCACACCATGTTGAACTGTCAGTAGCTAATGTTGGTAAAACAAAGCCATAAACAATCCCCAATTTCACCATAAATAGGTGGTATAAACCATTTCCAAATGGGTGGCTTATTATTGTTTTACCACGTTTTACCGACATTCTTAACAATATCGTGGCAAGGCTAGCCGAAAAGTACCCGGCAAGCCGATTTGGGGCTGAAGTGGGATGAACAAGGGTTTTGCAACTCATCCAACTGAATCATCCACTTGCCCTAAGAATTCACTTGAAAACCCGAAAACAATTTCGAACATCTACTAAAATTCACAGTTCATGACTTTTTCAAACAGTGTGGATCTACCCTCTGGCAATCAAGGAATACGGTAGAGAATCCCCAGTGTCTTAGTAACTAAACCCATGTAACAATGTATTGATGGGTAAAACTTGGCTTTTCCGCTGATTCAAGGTGCATTACTAGACGATACGCTTGCTGGAAAATCCGCCGTTTATAACGTGGGTAAAACAAAGCCATAAACCATCCCCAATGACTTACCATTTTTATAGGTGGTATTTCAACAATTCCCAGTCATGGGTGGTTTATCATTGCTATACTGCTTTACCCACATTCCCCAATAGTGTCAATTGATTGGTTGAAGGGAAAATCGGCAGGATAGACCTATGTTTTTCTATATTTGGGTGGGTAAAACCTATGTTTTCTATATTTTGGGTGGTAAAAACAATGATTTCCTGTACATTTTCCCACTCAAACCTCCATGTTTTGTGGACTTCCCAGCAGGCGTTCGGTGACACCCCAGGGAGGACCGAGCAGCCAGACCAAGCGTTCGGTCAAGGGTTTCTCTCGCAGCTCGAATAGGACCTCAGCGGAGAGGATTCGACAAAAATGATGTTGTTCAATGGTTAGTAGAAAAATATATGATGGTTTAATATTATGGTTTCATCCAATTATGATGGTTTAATATTATGGTTGGAAAACCACAATAGATCCAAATTATGATAGTTTAATAGTTATGTTTTTCAATAATGGTGTTCAATGGTTTCCCAATAATTGCTGAAAATTACTGTAATGATGTTTTTCAATGGTTAGCAGATATTGGTAGGGAATCTTCAGGCTTGCCGTGTGGCCTTCGGTAACTTGATTTAGCGATGGAAAACGGTCCATCTATTGTAAATATTCTAAACATTGGCGATCTTCCATAGCTATGTTAGATTGTCAGAGAGTACCCAGATTTGTCATTTCGATTTACCCTTTAGTAATCAAACGTGGCTGGCTGCAATATCGGTAAATCATCTAAGGAATTAATGGGAAAATCCTCTAAACATGGTAGATTTTCCAGCCACGTTTACAGGAGTCTTTATAGCCATCCCGCAACGTATCTGCCCGCAGATCGTCCAAGAAACGGTATTTCCATCCGCACCGCCCCGGGAGACCAGATAGATCCGCCGCATGGCAGGCACCACGTGCGTGACGTCCGTGAACTGGCTACCCTGCCATTGCAGATCGATCTAACCCATCTAGCCGTTGTAGGCCTATCCCATCCCGTCAAAAATGCTCCAGCTAGGATACCCCCCTATAACCCATCAACTCTGGTATTTGTAATAGCCCAATTTGGGAATTTAAGCGGTAAAAGTTGGGATTGCACTGGTTACAGTGCGATATGATGAGGATATTTCGCTCTGAATCATATCTGTGTTTGTGCGTCTTGGTTTGGACGATGAGATTCAACCAACTTGAACAACAAAAACACACACAATTCTACCATCCAAAATCTGGACTTCACCTAGATGAATAATGGAAACATTGGACTATCCCATACAATTGGGGGATATAGTGGGACATTTGAGATGTAGCTAGGGGAATATCAAACTAAAATAGGGGTATATATATATATAATGATATATAGTACAAGCCTCCTTTAAAACAAAGGAAACATCTAATAACATCTGACTTCAACATATACATCATACATCAACATATACAAAGGTAACTTGTGCATTTTCTGCATTGGGATTAATTGGTTGCATTGGGATATGTTGATTGGTAAATTGGGTATTTTTCCTGATTCATGGTAAAACATCCAGAAATCAGCTGGGGTAACACGGGAATAAACTATCTTGGGTAAGATGGATCAGAAAAACAATACTTTATATGGACGAATGCCACTGGGGTAAAGTGGGAACCACTTGTTTAGCTAAATCCATGGTACCAGTACATGCAAGAAATTTTGGGGCAAATCCCCGTTTAAGAAAAATGGGATTTGTTCTGACTCAGCATGTACCTTTGCGAATTGCAGATATGACGAATACAAACCCATTCAAATCCATGTCAGGGGTTGATCGTTGGCTTGATCAGTGTCAGTGTGGTTAATTTACATAGGACTATAGACATGTGGGATATGATATACATGGGTCTATTGTTGGATGATATCATGGGGACATCAGAAACAAATACATTGAATAATGTCATATAAATGTGAATAACACGTCAACATAAATAGATACCTGTAGTGTTTCGATCATGAATTCCAAGTCAATCTAATTCTTCAACCCGGCCTAATGGTTTCCACAAGATGTACCATCATGCTAAGGTCGTTTGATATCATAAACTATAACCTGATGTCCTAGCAACTGCACACTGTCGCCAGGTGCTGGTCTTTGAAACTGGACCCAACGAGCTCCCAACAGCCCTTGGTGATGGGTCACACCGGAATCTCAACCCCGGATAAAAAAAAAAAAACCTAGTTGCCTAATTGGGTGGCATGCCCCCCAACCTTGCAACAAGGAAAACAATAGTTCTGAGCTGACATCAGTTGTCATCCATTGGACATGTCAGAATAACAAAAGCAACAACAATATACACTAGTAATATCAATAATGATAGCAATAACAGTTAAAACCAATAATACCTATATCACCATCACCGTCACCATCATCAGAATCATCATCATCGCCACCCCCCTCCTCCTCCTCCTCCTGCTCCTGCTCCTCCTGCTCCTCCTCCTCATCATCATCATCATCATCATCATCATCAGTTCTAACGACATTCATCTACATCTGTGGAGGTACATAAGGGATTTGGAATCATTGGTAGTGCTTCCCAGTCACATATGGGACCCACTGTGCCACTTATGAGTGCGTGTCAGGAATCAGGCCCTACCTAGAACTCAAATCTTTAGTTTTCACCATTGATACTGGTTGATTAAAAGGATTCCTGGTCCCAGTTCATGGAATTGTGATAATCCTCTACGTATTGGATATAACCCATACAATCATCAATCAACAAGGGAGGGGTTTTGAACACGTAACGTCCCAGCCACAAATGCGATGAATCGCATGGCTTTCTGCGCCAAAACGACAGTCACCTCAAAACGCTGACCACGGTGACCAGCTGGTTGTGGGGCTGCAGTTGGCTTATTTTTTTCAATGTTCGCGGGGGTTTGAGACCCCGAAAACGCTGGACGTGTTTTTAAGAGTCGTCCTGTTCGAGAAATACAACACACTCGTGTCTGATGATTAGGGAATACTCAGCACAGTATCAGATTGTTTTTCATTTTTAAAATCGAACCATCCATTTTCTGGGTGCCAAAGAAATTGAGCCGTGCCCGAACGGGTGTGATCAGGTGCTTTCACCAGCATACGTTGCCATATAACCCATGTAAATAACTAGCTCTACAAAATACAGTAATTGCATATACTTACCCACTTGTGGGTGGAACTGCACCCGCCCAATGACCCTTTGGTGTTTTTCAGCTGGCAATTAAAGATCCTCCAAAATCCATCGATTATGTTATTCCCTAATTGAGGTTTTCTCTAATTAAAGAATCGGGATTTCCCATTGCCACGTTCGATTCGCAGTTTTGAGCATTCCAAGAACATTTGAAAAAACACCAACTAGCTATGCAGGACTGGGACTGGGGGGGTATTCATCAACAAAATTTCAACAGGTTCTGTACTGCAGCGGACCTAATCTTTCCACAGCATGTGTTAGGGAGTCCAGGCAGGCTGAAAAACACACAGTTCCAGAACCTGACTAACTTCGATCTGGTTGGTGTTTTCACACCATGCCAAAAATATTTTGAGTCAAAATCAGAACTCACCATTCCAGATTTGCTGAAACATACCACCATGTTTGAAACCACCAGCCAGGCATGCTTCATTGAAGAATATTGCATAAATCCTCTAGACTCTAGTTTAACCATCATCAAGTAGATCCTCACCGTTTTGATGGTCAAAACCGCTATAAACAATCATTCAATCCACATTATATAAAACAATCAAAACAACTCATCAATCAGGATTTTTCAAAGTGCTCATTTGAGCAATGTTCAAAAACATCTGTTGACCCCTTATGCTAGTTGGTGAATAGGGATTCCCAGTTCATAAATTATGATCATCCCCAACATAGCATATTGCCGTTTTTATTATCAATCAAAAGGGGTTACTGCTCATGTAACAATCACCAAATATCTCTGAGACTCATCATCACTCGCTGTGGATGCCGTTGGAGACAGGTAAAACAGAACCAATTTAAACATCCACCTACCAAAAATCTTCGAACTATATGGAATATATATATATATTATATATATATATTTACATCCTGCACTATGACTACGGTGCATCTTATGGTGAATGAATTCAATCTACAGTCTATTTTTTCCTTTTTTAATATCACCAAAAACGGTTGTTATCCCCCGACGGACCTTTTTTGAGCGCATCACAGGTCTGCCGTGACACTGGACGTATTTGTCCCTGCGGACGGGGGCTATCTGTCAGTTGCACAAGGCTTCAATAAAGCTGCCACAGTCACTTTCTGACAACTTTTGCAACAAGAAAACTGGCAATGTTCTATTTGCATTTTCCACAATTCGATTTAGTCGTGTTTTTCAGTATATGTATATGTAAACATGTATATGTATACATGTATAAACACATATATGTATATATGAATATATATATATATACATGGCGCAGCGTCGCTGGCACCCCCCTCTCCAGGGGATGGTCGTGGTCTCTGAGTTATGGGGGCTTTCTTGGACTGTTCCCTTCCCCCCCTTTGGATGTGGGTTTGTTTCTGTCTTCTTCTCAGTATTCCCCCCCTTCCCCGCTGGGGTGTGGCGGGGTGGGGTGGGATTGGGAGGTGGTAGTATGGTATTTAGATGTATATAGTATATATAGAGTACGCAGTGTATAAGTGTGTAGTACATACATTTTTTTTAAGTACAGATAGTGTACTGTATGCAATATGTAAAATAATTTATAGATATTGTAAATTGTAGCATTTAAACGTATAGTATGTAAAATCATGTATTAATATAAATACGGCGTTAAAAAACAAATGCAGCAAATACAAAATATAAAGTACCTATAAAACATAAAATATACTGAATATGCTTACAGTAAAAAACAATAGTTTATATATATATATATATATGTGATTTATATGTGTATATAGTATGTATAGTAACAGTATCTACAGTGTATAGAGTGTATAAAATATATAGTGTACACCAAGTAGTGCTTGGCCCATGCCGGGGCGGAAGTTTCAAAAGGAGTAAAGCAGCTACAGGAAGAAAATGACCTATAGGAACATGTTCGAGATGCAGGGGCAACCAAGTTTTGAAGTTGTGAGGTGCATCAACGAATGAGCAAATTGTTGTTGAGATGCCAGTGACACAACATCAAAGAATCCATGCACAACTGACTGAATGAATCAATGAACCACTGAAACGATGCATCAGTGAAGCGATGACGAAACGAAGCAATGAATGGATGAATCAATGAGTCAGCCAATCAATGAATCAGTGAATGAACCAAAAAAGATTCAGTGAGTCAATGAGTCGTGCAATGAATCAATGAAGCAATGAATCAGTGAATCGGTAAATCAGTGAATCAGCCAAACAATGACTCCATGACTCCATGAATCAATGACTCAATGAATCCATGAATCAGTGAATCAGCCAACCAATGAATGGGTGAATCAGTAAATCCGATGAATCAATGAGTCAACGGTTTAATGAACCAATGAGTCAATGAATCAGTGAATCAGCCAATCAATGAATCAGTGAATCAACCAATCAATGAATCAATGAATCTATGAATCAATATGAATCTGTAAATGAGGGAATAAACCAATCAAGGAATCAAGGAATTAGTGCGTCAATGAGTCAATGAATCATTGGATCGTTGAGCTACTGAATCAATGATTCAATGAATCAATAATTGAACAAATGAACGAATGAATGAGTTGATGGATTGGGTGGATGGATGAATGAGTGAGGTACTTTGCTGAGCTACTTCTTCACTGAGCGACCACCCAATTCTTCTCTTCGCGCGGCCAGCACAGTGGCTTTGCAACGTCCAGCTGCAATCCCGCAAAGCACAAGAGTAGCACTACGGTGAAGCAGCTGTTACAATGCGTTTAGCAATCTCCAGCTGCAATCCCACTTGCCAACAGCCGTGCCAATGCGTTTTGTCACAACCATTGGCGAACCCGCAAGGCAGCAGCGTCGCACTGAATCGACCAACCTTCGCACAGAGCTGAAAATGCCGACGACTGTTTGCTACTCCGATCAGATCCCTTCAATTTTGTGCGCTATTTATGTTAAATCGAGCTCTCGCTACAGCGTGGTGCACATATCTTCCAAAAGTCCTGTGCACATTTTGCCGACCTCATCTTCCAAAAATGTTCCGAACGCCTCAGTTCTCAACCAATTTTATGTGAAATCGAGCTCTCACTACGGTCCTGTGCACTTTTGTCGACGTCTTTTCCGGACCGAGGACCAAAACCCGCGGAAACAGAGACCCTATCCACGCCCACGGAAGCCACTTTACCCGAAAAAAACAGGGCTTCGCGCCCGAGAATGTTTTTCACTCGTGAATTCACGCTTTCCCGAACTGTTGCACTTCCCAACCACGCGTGGTTGACTTGATGATGTGGTTGACGTGATGATGTGTTTGACATGATGACCTGTGATTGAGATGATGATGCGGTTGACATGACGGTGGGAATGCTACCCATGACAATCGTCCGTAACTCGGAAGTTTTCTAACTGAACTGAACTTCCTTGGACTAAAAACGGTACCAATAATACATAGGTCCTAATTTTTGCAGTAGTGTATATTGTATACAGTATACTGTATAGTAAATATATGTAAATATATAGGTTTATGGTATGTAGTATGTAGTACACAGGAGTCGGGGCTCCGAAGTGGTGCAAATAGTGTGTGTAAATGAAAAAAGGGGCTCCGAAGTGGTGCAAATAACGTGTAAGTTCGAGGATGGGGTTCCAAAGTGCTGCAAATAGCGTGTTAATGGGCAGTCTGGGGGCTGGTCTTGGGGGACCCACACCATTGGGGGCGGGCCAGCAGCATGGACATGTACATAAGCATGGATCGTGGATGTGATATCTTCTTTTGATGTTCATTGGTACTCCAAAGGCTTGACCCATACTCATTCACTGGGCCCATGTTCAGCCCCAAACATAGGATCTCAATCTTTACTTTCTATTCACTTTAGAAAATTCCAACTCCATATCGTTGATACCCTCTGCAATTGGCATATCCACTGAAACTCTGATGATTGAATATCCATTCTACTATATCATGTGGTTGGGAAAATCTATTCGTAGCTCCAACTGGCAGGGAATATAGATACAACAACCATAGCATACCATAGATCCTTTCACTGCTCCCTTCATTCATCACTGGACAGAATCGCACTCAACCTTCAGCAACCAGCCCCAACCAGTGCCTGCATCGGCCGATGTAACATCCCTTGCCGGGACGGCCATCGCAGCATCTGCGTCATAATGTTGGAGAGAAACCAAGTGGCCAAGTCGCTGCATCTGCCAGTGCCAAAAAAAATACAGAAAAAAGGCAAACTGGGTCGGTTCCCTGGAGTTCACCACAAGTAGCTATAGTCAAAGGAAGTTTAGACATGTATACTTCCGTAGTACCGACAAATGGTTTCCCAAGCAATGGGGTGTCACAAGCAATGAGATGTCAAAAGCAATGGGGTGTCAAAAGCAATGGGATGTCACAAGCAATGGGATGTCACAAGCGATGGGATGTCCAAATGACATGTCAAAGCAGTGGGATGTCAAAGCAGTGGGATTTCACAAGCAATGGAAAATCTCACACAAAATGCGTGTTTGAAAGTTAGCGGATGCACGAAATGTTGTGTTTTACAGGACAAAGCGTGCTTCAGAAGATGGATGGGGAAGGTCTGCGGCGCGGCGGTTGCGAGACGGTCTCGGGTGTCCTTGGATCATGCTCGGACCGGCCCCGCAGTGGAACTGACAGTTCATGAGGCTTGGTCTGCACCGCTGCTGCGGACGTACTTCTTTTATGTTCTCTCGTGTTTTGCAACTGGCCGCAACTAAATCGCACTGGAGTGGCTGCGTCAATGTTGCTCTGCGTTGCTGTTGTGCATGTAGTTCTATTGTGTTTTGCAACTGGCTGCTTTCAAATCGCATTGGAGTGGTTGCGTCAATGTTGCTCTGCATCGGTTTTGCAGACGTAATTAGTTTTATTATGTTTTGCAACTGGCTGCTTCCACATCGCATTGGAGTGGCTGCGTTAAGGTTGCTCAACGTTGCTGTAGTGCACGTAGTTCTGTTGTGTTTTGCAACTGGCTGCTGCTTCCAAATCGCATTGGAATGGCTGCGTCAAAGTTACGACGATGAGTTTTTACTGCGTTTTCTCCGATTTGGCGCGTTTCATTTTCCACCAAAAATGCTTTTCAAAAAGCCTTCCAAAATCAATATCTTTCGGCTTTGGCGCCGAAAGCCAGTTTTTGGAACTCCAATTTCTGGCGCCGCTGCGCGTAGTTCTATTGTGTGTTGGCAACTGAGTCTCTGCAGATCGCAATGTATTGGCTGCGTCAAGGTTCCTTGGTGCCGCTGCTACGCGCGTAATAGATCGTAATTAATACTATTGTCTTTTGCAGCTGGGCATCCTAAATCGCAATGGAGTGGCTGCAACAAGGTTGAGATAATGATTCGTCGCATATTTTCTCAATTTTGAATTCTGAATTGTCTAGACGAAGCCGTCAATGCTGCAGAAGAGTGACCGCGTGCGTCGTTGCGGACAGCGCGCAAACCTCCTGTTTGCGTGCGTCGTTGTGGACCTGAGAGGAAAAACGCTGAGAAGGCACAAATGAGATGAGATGAGATGGGATGGGATGAGAGGAAAAAGGCTGAGAAGACACGACATGAAATGAGATGAGATGGAATGGAATGACGCACGCTGCGGTGACAGTGGAATGTAATGAGCAAACTCCAAGAGAAGCTGCGATGCGATGAGATCAGATGAAATGAGAAAAGATCCAACATTCAAAAGATATGGCATCAGACTGACAAGTCAAGAGAGTGTTGCTGCGAAACACAGAAGGCCTGCTTGCATCCTATAGACACAGTCTTTGTTCCGCTCAGGCTCTATGGGCTATAAGCGTTTCAATTTTGAAACTTCCGCCCCCGGCTTGCCCGGAAACTACTTGAAAGATGCTCCCCGCCAGAATCTTGTAGAAACATGGTATAAACAGTAAATCTGGTATTTCAATAGTTTTTGATCCATCCCAGTATCTCCGCCAGAAAATCGAACTCAATGACATTTCATGACTACCGGCTTTCAACAGGATTGGCCTGTGGGTCCAAACACTAAACTTCTGCCCACGATCCTTGGAATCTCCCAGCAGCTGCTCAGATCTCATCTGGAACGACAGAGAACTGAGGAGTGGAACGACCATGCTGACGACCAGTATTGCGGAGGCACCGGAGTCCACGTTTGTCGCGGAACACCACGGTGCCGGCCGTGCGATACAATAAAATTGAGACACAAAGGTGGCAGCCATGAAGCAAATCCATAAAATTGAGACACAAAGGTGGCAGCCATGAAGCAAATCTGCTTTAAACACTAAACTAATGGTCTGGGTCAAAACCCTACCTGTACCCTTCAAATTATTCACAGCAAATTCATGCTCATCCCGATGTGGTAGAAGAGGTTTTGATCCATCCCCAAGGAAAACTGATGGGATCCTTTTTCCCAAAGCTTTAGAAATGTTTTGGACAGGACTCTTGTTTGGTAGCCTCTTAATGAAAGAGGCACCTATCATTACAGCTATCATCCAGTGCGGCTTATTCATGGCTCGCTCACAATGCATACCGGAGTTATGAAGATAATATGGACAAGTAAACAAGAACGGCTTGGTCTCATCAAGATGGACAAGCAAAAGAGCCAATGTGCCTGCCAGTTGTGCAATTCTCGAAACACCAATCAGGATGCAAAGAGCAGTCAAGGGTGGTCAAAAATGGTCAGGATTTTAAGATGTATATACATACACCAACAGTGTAGACTCATTGACATGTAAATACCAAGCTGACTTTTGCACGGATCCCCCCAAAGCAACGGCTGTATAATTCAATCCTGATCGTGGCGGATCATTGCGGTGACGATGACATGGAAAATGTTGGCGGCAAAAATGATGACCCCTATATTCATAGGGGGTAAAACACTGGCTTCACAAACCGTGGATGGTAAACACGTATTCTTACTTTGATGGAGTTTCTATCATGATTTGGTCCCTGACCCCTGGCGCTCCATCATTGCCCACCGAAAAGTTTTGAAGACCCAGAAATCACGTACTGGTGCTTAGTAGGGAATGGGAGAATGGGATGATTATCAATGGTTATTATAGGTCATTCCCCCATTCCCTACTAAGCACCAGTAAGATTAAGGGTGAATCATGTTTTTCTCCGCATCTTTGTGGGGACCCCATGTAGTTCCAAATGAATTTTAACATCCTGAGAGAGTCGGTGGGAATCTGATTCTTTCAAGAAAGTCGTCGTGACATCTCCTGTGTCCAGCTTCATCAACAGAAACCACATGAAACCAAACAGGAAATAAGATTTAGATGAATCTGGCAACTTGGTCACCACCTTTCACGAATGCTGTGATTCGTAGCTGTGAACATGCAATGTGATTAGCCGCACACCTCCAAAACACACAGCAGGGAGCCTTGAACGTGGATGTGCACGAGGCTCGCATCTTCTTACCGTCGGCGCTGGGCGCTGTGTGACTTTTACAAAACCAACAGAAGTGTGGCGAAGAGCCTATTTGTCACAGAAATTCTCAATACCCTCTGGTAAACTAACATAGCTATTGAAAATGGCCATAGAAATAGTTGATTTTCCCATTCAAAAAGGTGATTTTCCATAGTTATGTTAGATTACCAGAGGGTAACCCTTGGGGCAGTTTTTGTGTGTCCATGATGTGTCAAGAGCCAACCTGCATCTTCCCATGAAACCAATGTCAGTGGCTGATTCCCATCTGATGAAGTCATCAGTCACAAAGAGTACATGAGAACCAACATTGGTTTCAAATTGAAAGTGCCAGTCTTGCTACACGATGTGTAGGTATTATATACACTACGTTACACTATGTACATATCACGTAGTTATGTCATGTATTTGTATCTATACGTAGTATGTGTAATTAATATTCAATAGTTGCCACACATACACACAAAAGGTTATCAACATAAAGATGGACCAAGTATGCAAATCCAACTTGTCTCTCTCTCTCTCTCTCTATCTCTCTGTTAGAACTTGGGTTGTTGGATACATGAGGATACCCTAAATCTATGTGTTCATGATGTTTAGTCATCATATTTCCCCTCTGGAAAAAAAAACATACTGGAGTTATGAAGACATTTTCAACTATATAATATACAGTGAATGGTCATGCATTTAGGTGTATGCTCATGTATGCTCCATTTTCGGGAGCATGGAAATCATGTGGTTGGTTGTATGTGTATATATATATATATTCCTATAGCTATTCCCCAAGCAACAATTAAGAAAGAAATAGAAAGGGTCGGATTTATACCCCGTTTTGTTGGCAACACGTCACCTCAACAAACAATGGCCCATCTTAGATTATGTGCAACAACAAATGGATAATTAGTAGAGAATAATATATATATATATAAAGCAAAAAAAGAAACCACATACATATTTCATTGCACATCTAAGGTCTACCCAAAAACACCTCTCAGCACCGCAGCAGCCAAGCTGCTGCATCACCCGAAAATGCCCAGCGGCCTAAAAAAAGACTGAGCCGTACCGTTGAAAATTGGAGGCTGCGAATTTCTTGAATCGGCGAGTCCAAGGCAACCCACGATGAGGGGGCACATGTTTAAAAACACACTGAAATTATGGAATATGTATACAGAAAAAATCATATCATGTAGCTGTGTAGATGTATTTTGGAGTGGATTCTCAATGGCCTTTTATCAGCAGTCATCAGCATTCTCTTCTTGTGTGGCACCACCCCCTTCATCTCTTGGACTCAGGGCCTGTAGTTGAGCCAATCTCAACTTTGGCCGAACTGCCCATTGCAAGACGATATTGCAAGACGATAACATTGCAAGAGCCTCAACAAAATCTGTCCCCGGGACTTGCGATTGAGTCACTCTCTGCCGAAGCCGAAGCATCCGAACCATATGTAGACACAGCCTTTAAACAAAGTTTGCATGACAACTTGTTCAACTCAAGATGCCGTTTCAAGTAGGTAAATGATCTTCCAAAACCATTTTGAACATTCATGGTATAAGTCTTCCCATATAGATCCATATAGTTCGAAGATCGTCCCATTAAAACCTTCAGTTAGTTCCGGCCATTAAAGTGGCGGAAATCAACCATCCCCTCGTCGTTGGCATCCCCAAGCTCCCGGATAACGAGCAATCCAAATCCCGACAAGATTAACGCTGTAGACAATACATAAATACATATATCATATGTGTATATATAGGGGTTTCCTAGAATAGGGGTACCCCTAAATCATCTATTTTAATAGGATTTTCCATTATAAACCATCCATTTTTGGGTACCCCCATTTTAGGAACCCCCCATATATACACATGTATGAGTGTTTCTCAAAGTGGTGGATTCCCAAAACCATGGCTTTCAATACTCAAATGATGATTTCGGGGTGACCCCATGTTGGGAAACCTCCATGTATGTACCTATATATATATAATATGATTGTGTATGAACACATACATGATAATCATACACATGTGCATATCGAACATACATATATATATATATAGCGTGTATGTATATATGTATATACACATACATACATATATACATATATACCTGTATATAAATGTACAGTATATGTAATGTATATATATATATATAAATATATAAATATACAGTATATAGATACGTACAGTATATAATGTGTATACATATATATATATATATACAGTTTATATAATATGTATATATATATATATATACATACAGAATATACACACAGTATATATATATATACAGTAGATACATACAGTATATATACAGTACATATATACATGATTATACATGTATATGATATGTACATTATATGTACACTATAGATACATGGTGATGCATCTACAGAAATACAAGCTCATACAATGAATCACACTATATATCAGCATGCGTATTGTGTGACACAGTATCCCTTTACAAAGCACACTGATAGACCATACCAAACCTTGGTTTTTCTCTCGAGTTGGTAGCTGAAACATGACATCATGATCTGCAACACCCTAGTCAACTTTGTAATCTTGATCAATCTGGGTGAAAGGGCGCTGTTGACAAATGTGAGAACGGAATCATGATATCCTGGCTTCTTCAGACCAAAGCAAACCTCTTTGTTCAACCCCAAGGAGCAATATGGATCAATATGGACAAACTTCTCGACTTTGCCAGGGGCCAAACCTACCAATTAATACTAATTATGTTTCCTAGTTCTCCTCAACTGCCTGGCGCAATAGTGACTCCAATCGCTACAAATGCGTCACATGTCTGTTGATGATGCACCTGTACACCCCTCGAAGCAAATGAAGCTCGTTAAAGAATGATCTGTACATAGCCCATCAAAAGCCCGTCTTGAGAATGCGGGGAACATGGGCAAGTGGGAAAAATGAGCCGCGCAGGCTTGCTACCTTCACATGAAAAGCCATCGAGATTCCTTGCAGTTTAAACTTTGCACACAATTTTACTTGGGCCTGAGCCATGTTTATGCAACGAATCTCAAGAGATTTCCGTCTGGGTAACTGGAGCTTCTCAATTCCCCGGACATCAATTAGTTTCACTTTCCATACTTCCTACAGTATCTATCTGCAATAAAACTATGCATGGCGAAAGACTCGAAACCGGGTTTTGCACCCCACCGGCTGCACTCAAGCCGCTGCAGCGCAGCCCAGCTTGAGCCTTCGCACAGTTTTCGCCTCCTTTGTTGCTTCACAAACACCTGCCTGTATGCCCTTCAAACACCTAAGGACGCCATTTCGAGGCCTCAGAATGTCGCAAAAAGGATGTCACAAAAAGCCGAGTTCTGGCCACTACAAATGGAACCCAAACTGTTCTTCAGGGGTATGCTGAAAGTATGTCTTTAATATTTTTGGATGTGACTCGATAAGGCCCGATAGGGCATCACACATTCAGTTCGTGTTGAGCACACTCTATAGAGGTTGAAGACATCCAAGTTTTGGGGCTACACCTTGAACCTTGAAACCATGAACCATGATGAGGAATGATGAGGATAGGTGCTCAGGTGGTCTGGTCAATATATCACCGGGGCAAACATCCCATTGGTCTGTTGTACTCCATAAACTCATTGTTATTCGCCACCAAACAGTGATGCATGATGGGGGGTGTCCCAAAATAGTGAGAGAGTACCCCAAAAACCCAGAGTCTTGAAACATAATATGGAGTTTCCATAAATGGGTGGTACCGCAAAATGGATAGTTTATAATGGAACATCCTATGGATGATTTGGTAGCCCCATTTTGGGAAACCTCCATATGACCCGTTAGAAAACATGCCATTGCCATGTGCCCCAGATGGGCCAAAGGGCGATAGAATGGTGAGGCATCACCAGTCAAGGTGTCCATCCGTCCACCTCCAAACAGTTTGATTGATTTGGGCGAACCCTGAATCAGAGGGGTTCGAGTACCGATTTTGATGACAGATTCCGATAGCGGACTTTTGAAACCATGACTGGCAAATAGATGGAGATAACATATAGTGTTGTCTACAATTGCGAATCCTCTGTTGGCGACTTACAGTATATCATAAAAACCAACCATATGCTGCATGTTTTTATTAAATGCGATGACAAGGTTGCTGTCAACCCCAAAACACAAGGAAAGGGAAACTAAGAAGGACGAATGATACAAGGGCACAAGGGAGAGAATCGGACACATTAAAAATTAAGGGATACCACGTGGGAAAGGAAACCAATGCCCACATCAAGTGTGTGGCTGGCAATCTGTCGATGTTGGGTGCGAGCACGACATGAAGGTTTTGCTATGCTATCACGTATATTCTTAAATATATATATATATATATGTATCATATCTTAAAAATCAAAACTTGCTGCGCAGCCATGGAAGCACTGCACAGTTTATCGATATTGAGAAATTACATCTCTATATATATTGCATATTATCATATATTATCTATATATGTATACGTGTGTTCTTGATACATTGACAAAAATGGGGACGTAACCAACAGCCAAGACCTACAGGAGATTCGGCTGGGGTCAGTGAGTCAACCAACCTATCATTAATGGAGGTCCCTAGTTATTTAAGGTTAATAACCCCTTCCCCTAAGATTAAATACCCACTAGAAACCTGAGTTCAGCATTGGATTTGTTGATTTTGGGGTGCCTTACTGGGGGTATCTAGTATTACCAGGAGGTGCCTTGTAGCTATGTTTCTTGGCAGTAAACCCCATGAAGTGTAGATATATCATGATAAATCCACCATAAACCCAAGTTATGCTGGCTATGATCACCCAAAAAAATGGTCGCAGCTGGTTGTCTCATCCGGAACCCGAGGAGTCTCGCAGCGAGACGTGGCGAGGGCGCCTCTTCAAAAGTGTCCACTGAGGACATCGAATCATCCCTTAGCTCACTTCGCCTGCCAGATTCAGCAAAGGCAGATGGGTTTATCTGAGAAAGGGGTATATCCCCAAATGGCCATTTTAAGAGGGAAAATGATCATGATCCATTGGTATTGGGGGTACCCTATTTTCAGACACACTCAGATTGTACCCTCCAGTAGACCAACACAGCGAACTGAAAATCAATGGGTGTTCGCAAGTGAAAATGAGGTACACATGATAGAAACCACGTATCAAATATTTCGCATAGTACTCAAGCAAGCTTAACAAGACTCTGCAGAAACCTGAGCGGGACATTTTACAGTGGAACCGAACAAAAGTCAGCTTGGAAACCATTTTCTTCAGAGAGGGGAGAGTGGGAACAAGATTAATTCCACCTATTCCAACTCTTTTCATGTTTTTCCAGCTGCGGATTGACATTACCGGAGATCCCGAGCCGGTTGATTATAGAACCAATGTGACGAATTACATCGGTACGTCAAAGAAAGGAGGCTGCAAGGTGGTGCCCCCCCCCAATTATAAGTTGGTTTATAAACCATAGTAACTAGTTCGATATATCTACCATAAACCCTACCCTCTGGTAAACTAACATAACTATTGAAAATGGCCATTTATAGTTGATTTTGCCCATTAAAATGGTGATTTTCCAGTTATGAGCGATGATTTTGAGTGTTTTTTTGGCATCCCAAAAATGGCACATGTCAAAGGTGTCATTTGCGTGTCGGTGGGGAGGTGGTGGGGGTGCCGTGGTGACACCCCTTAGGCTAAGGGGTGCCACTATGGCAGACTATGGCACCACTTTATGAGTGTCGGGGGGTCCCCAACCAGTGACACGCATGTCATTTGCGTGTCGGAAATTTCAAAAATCAAAGTTGATTTTTGTCCAGCTCGCCTCCAACCATCTCTTCCAAGAATGGTATTATTAACATTGTTGTCACTAAATAATGTTGTGATTTTTGGTTTGGCTAAAAGGTGGCGCCATGGCATACCCTTAGATAGCATACCTTCCGAAATCGTAGCGTGACCCGTGACCCCTTGGAAGGGGTCTTGGTATACACATACGGATATATAATATATATATATATACATATATATATAAATAAATACGGATATGTATACATATATAGATATCTATATACAGGTGTACATATATATATATATATATACACACCTGTATATAGATATACGGATATATATACATATATATATATATACACCTGTATATAGATATACGGATATATATACATATATATATATATACACCTGTATATAGATATACGGATATATATATATACATATACATATATATATACACGGATATATACAGTATGTATATATATATAGTTATTAGTTATAATATACAATGATATAAACATTATTACCCATAAGCATAGTTGTAGGGTGCCTATATTCCAACTTGTGGAAGCTATAATCTTATAATTACTTGTACCCATTAATGACCCCAACAGCACCCACAAGTAGCTATTTATATCATCATAAATCACATTTAAATATGTTTGTTTCTTGATGGTTGAATCAGTTCAATCCTGATGTTTGCGAACTATCCATAAACCACACAGCTTTGTGTTCTGCATC
Source organism: Symbiodinium sp. clade C Y103 (assembly GCA_003297045.1). Taxonomy (NCBI): domain Eukaryota; class Dinophyceae; order Suessiales; family Symbiodiniaceae; genus Cladocopium; species Cladocopium sp. clade C. Next base: position 337,200 of record BGPT01001108.1, read on the forward strand.
CATTCTTATCCCCCAACAGTCCTGACCTCGTCTTCGTTGCTTGTATCACGCTTCTCAGTGCTGCCTGCGACAACCCTCCAGTAATTTAACAGTTTGCTATGGAAGCCATGGCCCATTCCTATCAGTTAAATTACCAAAGGGTATTATGAAAAAGTATGATCATCTTTGGAGAATGAACATCCAAGAAAATGCATGGCAGTTTTTGCTTTCAGGACCCTCCAGGACCCTCTTGGCTGAAAATCCATCATGATTCAAACCTGAAAATGTGAGATGAACATGGTTGTTCTGGTCAAAGGCTCTCACCAAACGAAGCTCCCAATGCAAACCAATGAGAGTCCTTTGATTTCGTACTCTAGAAGTTCACAGTCCATGACAAAACCGTAGGGAAAAAAAAACAGCACGAGTATAGATAGCTGTACCAAACACTCAAAAAACATATCAACAATATGGGAACACACATAGAAAAGGTGTATCTAACCCAAAACATCTGGTGCTTTTACATACAATTACATACATTTTACCCTTTTTCATGGTTACTTAGGGTACATACGTGAGGCAGCATTCCGCAGCCTATGGATTCACATGATGAGTCCTGGAATCTTGGACAGTATAACTGTATGAACACCCACAAACAAACAAACATCAATCAACACGGGTGTCTTGCAGCGACTGCTCAGTTAGCCCAACTAATGTGGGTAAAACAATAATAAACCATCCCCCAAATCACCATAAATAGGTGGTATACACCATTCCAAAATGGGTGGTTTATTATTGTTTTACCCACACTAGATATCTTAACAATTATATATCCCAATTGTATGATAACATGCCGCTGTTAGTTAGGCTGAATCCCCATTTAACCCCATAAACCATCCATCATTCATCAATGATATCATCACATGTTTGATGGTTCACACCAAAAACAACAAACACAGAAATGATGGCTAAATCGGCTGAATCCCCTTATACTAGTTGGTGAGTAGGGATTCCCAGTTCATTAATTATATAATCTCCAATATATTGGATAGTACAACCATACAAATGTTTATGATCAAAACTAAACATATTCAAAATTGGGGATTGTACATCATAGCTAACCCTATCACTGAGGATTCTAGTATTTTTGGTTGATAGTATAATTCATCCTATAACCCTTCAGTAAACTAACATAATTCGCTATTGGAAGCCATGGACCATAGAAATAGATGATTTACCTATGAAAAGAGTGAGTTTTTCATAGCTAACTGTTAGTTTCTCCGAGGCTAACCCCATAGGAATTAACTAGTTTCATGTGGGGGTTTCCTACAATGGGGGTACCCAAAAATGGATGGCTTATAATGGAAAATCCTATTTAAATGGATGATTTGGGGGTACCCCCATTTTAGGAAACCTTCATATGAGCATCAACCCACCACAGAGCTTTTCAACACCGAGAAGTTCCCCGAAACTCGCGCACCGTCGCTGCGGCTGGCTCCGCTGGGCGAGCTTTGGCGTGGCACAACGACGTCTGTCTGTGCCTGGAAGCGAGAGCAGCGAGAGTCCAGAGCCACCTTAAATCTCCCGTGTAAAGATGGGGAGAATGGGTTTTTGACCACCAAAACTTGGAACTTTCGCATCAATTTTTGGTAAAACCATGAAAAAGTGGGATTCTATCATGAAATATCATGAAATGCAAGATGCTACTCAGTGATGGAAAATTAGGGTATAAAACAACCCTTTTATGGGCGATATTTCATTGAATACGATACAACAATGGCGTAGAATGGACTATAATACTGATCTGAGAAACCATATGATTTATTTTTTTGTCCAGAAGTCATGTATTGGCCATTTTGATGGACACAACAATGATAAACCACTGGACAAAGAACCCACATTATGTGAGAAAACTATCCCTTTGGGCAGAGGAAGGGCCCACCAGTCCAACAGGCTGATGGAATTTCCATGGAATTTCCCAGTTTCCCTTTGTCCATGTTGAACCCCCAGGACTGAAGTATCTTGGGTTTCCACTCCCTTTAGCTATTATTCTATAAGATGATGCCCCACTTATAATATGGTTTGTAACCGCATCTATAAGTATGAGACTATGATTCGAAATCACAATCAACTTCAATAAACCAGAACTAACCTAGTTGCAAACCAACTTAGCTAACGAACTGGGGCACCACCTTGTCATACATTTACCCAATGTGATCAACGTAATGAAAAAAATGTCATATATGGTTTCAATCTCCCCATGATTCATATACCAAAAAATATCCATAAAAAGTGGCTATACCTCAAAGCCAAGACTTCAATCTTGAGCTTCTATTCACTCTATTCCCGCCTGCTCGACCACATCGGTCATCAACCCCTGTCGACGCGCAAACTGCCTGGTGATTCAACGGGGATCAGCGGTGCTTGCACCTGTAGATAGCTGGACTTTAAACATATTCGACATTTTTTGAAAATGCCGTATACCCCCAAAACATTGTATTTTTTGGGAGAAGTTGTGATCTACCAAAAAACATTGCGTTTTTCTCCACCTGCCAGGTGAGGGTTTCCAGATTTTAACAAAGGTACTTCCTCCCCGAGCTCCTCCCCCCTTGCTCCTGCCCATCTTCTTGTCTGCCAGCTCTGGATGCCAGTGGGCCGTGCCTGGAATGGAACACCTTTTCGCGAGCTCCGACGGCTGTGGTCTGGGCCTGGACCGACCGCCAAATTGCGAGCTCCAATGGCTGTGGTCTAGGCCTGGACCGAACACACGTCAGAATCCCAAACAGAATGCCAGATACAATGTCAAAAGAGATGCCAACTAGAATGTCAGAACAGATGCCAGATAGGACGTCAGAATATATGTCATACCTGGATCTTCCAGGTGTGTCTTTTTTGCTCTTTTACTAAAAGACAGAAATTTCTGCTCGAAATTTCCAGAATCGCCTCTTGTCTTCAAAATCGCCTTCTGGGAAATCATGAAACCAAAACTGCCCGAACAAAATTACTCCAATAGACCTCTTTTGATTTCCCCAAATACCTCAATACATTTCCATATATTTCTTGATTTGCCCAAACTATCCCACCCCGTTTCTTGGTTTAACCAAACTATCCCAACAAGTTTATTTGGTTGTACAAACTATCCCAATGCATTTCTTGGTTCCCCAAAGTATCTTACAAGATCCCAGTAGAGTTTGTGTTTCACCCAAACTATTTCATGTTCTTGTCCTCAGCTGTCACACACCGGTTTGATGCAATTGCACATGTTTGTTCTGGCATGAACATGTTAGAATTTGGTGTTGCATGGGTTTCAATTGGAATATGCTGCTGCCCCAGTGGGAAATCATGCATCAAAAAAGCATCGGGGTCTTGGTCAGGTAAAGTCGCCCATGGGTCGGGAAAAGTCGCCTGTTCGATTTTTTCCCCTTTGAGGGTTGCACGCTTCCAGAACAAGAAATTGAAAATACCAGCCAAACCAAATTCAAAGGCATTCCAACTATTTTTGAAAATTCTCGTGGCAGAGGTCCAAATGACCATGCCTTGGCCTAATGCCCTGCATTGGCCACAGCCTAAAACCATAGATATAGATAGGAAACTAAGGATATAGACGTTCCATGTGAGAAAGTGTGGGCTGTGCTACTGCCATGATTTTGTTGTCAAACGGTTGCTTTGTAATTTGGCGAGGTCTTTCAAACAATTAAACCCAGTTTCACCCATAGATCTGATGGAAGCTGGTGAAAGAAATGCCTTGCCTTTGGGTTGGCATATTTAGCCTTGAAAATATTGAGAGATTTCTGATACCATCCAAAAAATTGCCCTAATTACTTAAAATCAAAAGTCGCCCGCGGTCGGGTAAAGTCGCCTGTTAACCACAAAGGGCAGAACTTCTTTAAAAGGCAGAAATTACTCACATTGGGGAAGATGTAGGTATAGAATGCCAGATAGAATGTCAGAATAAATGCCAGACAGAATGCGAGATTAAATGGCAGATAGAATGTCAGAATATAAAACCAGAAACAATGTCAGCATCTATGCCAGAAAGTATGTCAGCATAGATGCCAAATAGAATGCCAGAAAAAATGTCAAAGTATATGCCAAACAAAGAATGTCAGATAGAATGGCAGAATATATATCCAACATATACTTCCAGATGGTGTGTCAGAAACTATGTCAGAGTATGTGTCGCGGTGGGGATCAATCATTCGAAGTAAAGTAATTTTCTTGGAGAAATGATAATTTACCATTCTAGGCGGTCTACGGTGGTGTACCCTATTTTCAGGCAAACCCATTTCTTCAAACATCAAAACTGGAGAGTTTGATGGGACTTGTAGGGGAAAAAGGGATGTAGGTATCAGCAATGGAAATTTTCTACATCGAAATTGGGAATTTGATCACCACATATGATGATCAAATAATGATTAATCATTGGATTGGTGATTGTGTAAGAGAACATTTCCAGGACACGGTAGCTTTATTCCGAAATAAAAGGCTTTGTAAATGGTTGCTTTTCAACCAATTTTGGGAGCTTCCGAATCCAATGGACAAATCGTCTTTCGACTCCTCCTCTTTGCGTTTGGTCCATGTAATCCGGGGGGCAGTCACTGACTCAAAGTTCTAGGAAAATACATGAAAATACCTGTCCGAGAACAAGAAATCTCTGGGATAACATACAAAATCGATTAAGATCACATATCCTCCGGAAATCAAACATGGCTTATCATGGCTTGCTGGAAAATTGACCATCTGTAGATGATTTTCCCAACTATAAGCCTTCATGGCTAATTAGAAATCCATATGGTATCATAGGTTTTGATTCCCAAGTGTTCACTCGGAAAAAAGACAAAAGTATGGAACCAGAAAAGGAGAATTATGATTTTTTACGTGATCTTAAACCTGCAAACAAAATGAACAGTTCGGTTGAATTCAGGAATAATATGAGATAGTCGCATATACCTGGTATACTCTGTTTGATTTTGATAGTGAACATTCTTGGCACCAAGGTGTCATGATCTGCAAGTCAGGTCCCCGGGTCCGAAATTCTCAGCTAGCGGCTGTTGGATCGTGCTGATGATTTGAAGCTTCCCGATCATTCCAATATGTCTTGACCCGGGCTCAGATCAGGTGGTACCGGGTTTCCATTGATTTCATATTTGGCAAAGGTAACTTGGGGGTGCGGGCCCCACTTAGTGAATGGGTTATACCCCCAGTGGATGATATGGGATCCCCACTTAGTGAATGGGTTATACCCCCAGTGGATGATATGGGATGATATGGGTGATGGATTATAAACCACGGATCCTCAGTGCACATCCAAGAAGCTTCATTTGGACTGGGCCCCAGAAATCCGACATCCTACGTACACCCAGGATACCCTTTAAAGTAGACCAGGCTAGCTGGGAAATCCCCGAAGTTTGACTGAAAATTGGCTACTGGGTACCTCTAAATCCACGGGTTCATCATCATTTTGTTGGATTAAAACTGCAGTTTTTGGGTAAATCACCAGACAAAACCATTTATCATACCAAGTTGGTTATACAGTTATTAATCCCATTAAATCCCATTAAACATTAACCCCCCTGTTTCAATGCATATGTTTTAGCCAAAAAATATATCAGTTGCAGCTATCATCCATGTCGAGGGGTTCATATTCATCTGGGTAAATTGCCATAAATCACTCACTGGATTTTAAAAGAAAATTTACAGGAAACCCCTATATTTGATGGGAAAATCAATGGTTTCCCGTAAATTTTCCCATTAACCAATCCATTGAATCACCAACCTGAAATAAGGTCGGGGATGGCTAGCTCTACCATGACTCCAGTGAGGTTGCAGTGAGATCAGCGCCTGAAGTGAGCAGATCGCGGAGGTTCTAAGCCCAAGGCTCGAACCTGCAGCGGCCGTGAGAAGTTGAACCACCCATACGAAACATGGGTGTGTCTGAAAATGGGATACATGGGGGATACCCCCAAAATGGCTGCTTAAATAGGGATAATGATGATTAACCAATGGTTTAAGGGGAACTCAATTTTCAAACAAACCCACATGTACATCCAATCATTGGGTTATAACATGGATATGTTTTCTTTTGAAATTGATGATGTACCCACAATCAATCAGATTTATGGTGGGGGAACGCAAAATAGGTTGGTGTATGCACCCATCCAATTGTAGATATACCCACCATAAATCTTAGTTGGCCCAGTACTCCACCAACTTACCTATCGCGGTGGCCCATTTTGCAGTGTTGAGTCACTGCATAACTGGCCAATGCTCGGTCAAATTTGGCCTGAACCTCTAGATTCACCGGTGAATTTCGGGTTAGATCTGATGATTCGATGTCTCTGCTCTCCATCATGCTGCTGCATCTGCAGAAAATTGAACATTTTGGTGGGCATCAATGGATGATGCAGATCCCTAATCACTGGGAGTTATCTTTGAACCCACCTGAAACGGTCAACACGGCCTTATCTGGATTTGGGAACAACCGATCGAAATGGTGTTGTTGGGGAGTTGGGGACGCAGAGACATTCTCTCTCGACGGATCGCTAAAGAGACTGTGTCTGACAGTATATGGGGCTATGTTCACCTCGAAAAGGAATAGACAAAGCGAAAAGTGGGAAGCAAGCCACGTGCATTAATACTGTTTTCGGCATGATCATGTTTGTAAATATATATATATATACATATGTTATATATGTATAGATATTGTATTGATATTATATACAATGTGTATACACTATCAATAATATAATAATGTTGGCCGTGATCAAAACATGGCCACATGGTGTATGATCATCATCAATCTTATAAGGGTTATTAATCAAGGCCCATGTTTTCACCATGGCACTGTTCTAATCCTCCAAGGTTTCGCTGAAAATGAGGCTCCACGCCCGACGAGCTTTCTCCCGAACGATCTCAGGGTCTTCGTCTTCCTGTCGGCCGTGCACCAACTTTTGCAGAGGTTTCCCATGGATCCATTTCGTCACTTTGGCGTTGTCCGGAAATAGTGGCAATGTGGCAATTCATGGCAATTCCAACGGGGAATAGAATTCATATAAATATAAACAAACCAATGCAAACCATCCATTTGATTCCTTGAGGATCTTTGGGATCTGGATATCCAACTGACAGCGCATAAACCTCACGCCTGTGCTGTGAAGAAGAATCGGTTTGCATGCAAGCGTGAGGACGTTAACTCCTGGCGGTTGGTGCCATCAGTCGATATCGGTCGTTGAAATCACCAGTGAAAGTCATTCATGACATCCATCACACACGCTGTTGGACAGATACAGTACTAATAAACCATAGTCAATCACTATTAACGATAATTACACACGTTGCTACAACCAACGATATTATATACATAGAGAGAGAGAGAGACTACTTTAGCGCACTGAAGTGTGCCCCTGCCAGTGTTTTGAACTCTCAAGACCTCTGGGAAGTCTTGGGGTGTCTGGGTTTGGGCCCGAAAGGCTATCAGCAAACCCAACTTTCCACCTGTTTCTACCTCCAGAGTTTGGGAGATACACATCCGAACAGTCTATTCTGTGGACCTGCGCGGATCCAAATCTAATTTGGCACCCAAGAACGGGATGATTGAATTAATTCATGAACATGTCTACCCTCTGGTAAACTAACATAGCGATTGAACATGACCATTTATAGTGGATTTTCCCATTAAAAATGGTGATTTTCCATAGTTATGTTAGTTTACCAGAGGGTAGCTCATGCTGTGAAAATCCACTCATCATTCAGTAGAAACCGATGCACTGGGGTGAAATGATCCAAACAACCAAAAAAATCACATCCGTTTGCCTGAAAACAAGCTACCCGGTGCCCCATCCCATTTAAGAGGGTTAATCATCTCTCTTAAATTTGCCATGAAATTGTGGGTGTATATATATATATAATATATATATAATATATATATATATATTACAGTGTATTATATTATATTAAATTATATTTTGTAAGATATATATATATATATACACAATGATGGTATACCCCATTTCCGAACACCCACATCCACGTTCTCTGGCTTTCTTCTGGTTCCTCTCGATAGACTCCGCCCATAGTTGCAGATAGACGTTCAACGGATCAAAACCCTTGAGATCAAATACTCTGAGGCACGGCAATCACCGGGTGCTGAAACTGAGCAGGGCCCCACTGGAAAGATCAAGGTCTGTCTGAAAATGGGGTTTTTGCAGCACACCACATATTTTGGGCCATTTTGATACGGGAAAATGTTGATTGGCCCAATAGATTTGGGTATTGTTTGGGTATTCCTCACTCATTTTCAGGAGCACACACATACACACATGAGCTCTTGGCATCATCATCCAAGGGCGCACCATCATAAATAGTTGATCATACTTGAAACCACAATCTCCCGGCTAGCTTGATCCTCAGGGAAAATGTACAGGAAACCCTGATACCAAGTGTAATGTGGTGCACCCGTCAATAACCTGTCCCTGCTGTAGATGGACAATTCATTCAAACCCTGCAACCGACTCTGTTGTGAACCCCCACCCTCCAATCTCATCCAATCTCCACCTGTTAGTTAGCCAGATGTTGGGGGGCTGGTATGAGTTCAACAAATCAGAGCCATCCCATCCAAAAAACAACCAAAGGTGTCTTGAATCACGGAACTGAATGGAAGTGAAAGAGCTTCCAAGTTCAAGTCCCCAAAAGGGAAGTGCCAATTTTCACCGATTTCATCAAAATACTCAAATCCAAACCAGGCAACCTCTCCTGGTGACACTGAAAAAACAAACAATAAGGGATGCCTTAATCCCTGGTTAGCTGGAAAAGTGGTAAAGGCGAAACAAAAAAACCGACAAGCACCGTGCTTACGCCGCCGCCGAGTCGCTGTCTGTTTGGGCATTGAGGATGGCCTCAAAAAGCACTGGGAGATTTATCGGGACCATCCAAGGCGATTGTTTCAATTCATATTACTATTGTGGGATCATACTTGTCTGAACTTGGAATTTCATTGAGATTTATTGTGACATATTATGACCATCCAAGGATCTTAATTTCATATAGTTAATGGGGATATAGATTTTTTGGGGGGGAATTTAGTGGAATTCAATGGAATTTATTGGGATGTAATGGAATCTAATAGGATCTATATAATGGGGCTTAATGGGGATGTAATTGGGATAATACGATATATGGGTCTGTCTGAAACAGTGGAGACCTCCACATGTCGTTCTTTAGTGGGGACAATGATTGGCAGGTAAATGTGGAGGTACCCTATCTATAGACGGGCCCATATTGCCATCTCCAAGTGCGGAAAACCACCTTCCAGACCACATATTTTTGGGGATCCATGCAGGCCCTTTACCAGTTATGTTTATGTTTATAACCACTTGTAAATGGGCGTATCATTCCATAAATTGGGTGACTTACTGACTTGTAAGTGGTACTTTGGGCCATACTATGTTAAATTGGGGGGTGCGTGATGTTCTTCCATCGAAGACCATGGTGGAAACCATGTTTTGACCATCTCCTCATCTCTTGAAAACCCGCTGCAGTTATGGCCAAAATACCAGGTATGGATGTCACTAAGTTACCCCCATTTATGGAAGGATAACCCCATTTATAACCATGAAAATAAGTGGCCTTAGGGCTTTAACGGTAGGTTGTTGTTCTATGGGTTTTCTTATGAGACCCAAATTGAAGAATTTGGGTCATGTCAACCTTGGATACAGCAACCTGGGTTGACTAATCTGGGGGGTACCCTCGAAAAATCAGATTGATATTGAAATGGATCCCCCGAATTAAACAACAACGGGTTTCTCAATCGAGTGCTGACACTATTTGGTGGTCCATGCTGTATACTTATCTAGTAAGTAAGTGAGTCTATACTATATACCTTATCTTAAAAGTTGGGTGAGTATGCTTGATCCACTTGTGAGTGGGGGGGTCATAATTTACTAAACAGAGTGAGCCATCAAGTATATATAGTGTAGTTTAGTGTTGAATCCTAAATCATGATTTCAGTCAGCGGGGCCATGTTGGCAACGATTCACCCATACTAACGCCATGTAACGCCCATAAGGATTCAGAAAAGGAACTCTTTACCTCTCGATTTAGTTGGCATATGTTGGCATATAGACTTTTCTGCATTTTGTTTTCGAGGTTGCCATGATAGGGGTGTACAACTTTTCAAAAAAAACTTAAAACTACTTCCAATAGTTCATAACAGGGGTTGTTTTCATAGTTCTCCAGAATCGAATCATATAATCAATCTGGAAAAACATACTAAAAAATCATCGGCCAAACGTAGGGTCGGTTTGAGATAGTTGCCCCGACTAAACACAACTTACAAGTGAAATCCTCAAGCTCATTTTCACTCACACTTCCCCAATCTATTCAAACCATCAGATTCAATAGCCATAGAATTGGTTGTATCCGCATCCATTCAAGCCATCTTGTGGACATGTTCATTTCCACTTGATATTTTCCAATTCTCACTAAATTGGTAAAATATAGCTATGACATTCTTATAGCCTCTGGCAAACTAACATAACGGAAAAAAAAAACGCTGTTTTGATAGGTAAATCATCTTTAAATGGTCCATCTTCCATAGCTATGTTGGTCTACTGGAGGGTATCCCATTCACTCTGTGAGTTCACGTTTGGGAAATTGGGCACAGCTGGGCAGTACCGACCCTGCTGTGAAACTGGGCGTCGCATCGTCCTTGGTGACCACCTGATGCGACGGTGGAATCAATCATATGGGACGACAAAGATGATCGAACCAACAAAGTTATATGGGAATAGCATTTATCAATGATACATCTATTGGTACCATTTTACAATATGTTATGGGGGCTATCATTCGGATATGGAATAGAACGAGAATCATATGTGATATACCAACAATATGAGATGGAACAAATGGGTACGGTATGGGCTGAACTTGGGGTCCAACAAAAACTGAATGGTCAATGCTAAACAGTCACCCACATCGCCAACAACCGTGGAATTTGCAGCCACTGGTTGGTGGTTTCAACATGTTCAGCCCGGTCACTACTGGCCGGGATCGTCTTACCAACTTGAGACGAGCTTAGAGGTTTGAATGCATGTTGAAACCTTGTTGCAATTTTACATGGTAATCTTTCATATCGGATGTTGGTACCCAGATTCCGCATCGTCCAGTAACTCTGGGTGACCCTGCCACGAAATAGGACTTGAACTGCTCCAGCAACACCTTCTGACCGTCCAGGGGCATCGCTGACATGTTCCCCTCATCAGGGTCATAGGCAAAGACTGCATCGGGTTTGGCCACCAGCAGAGCCTAGGTGAAAGTTGCCGAATCAGGCTGAGTTAGGGAAACCAATAGGGGATCCGCAGTAGTATGACAAAAGGGTGTGATCGAAAATTGGGTGGATGAAACCAAAAACATGCATTTTCATAAAGAAGCATTGACCTGTTCAAGTTTCTGGGAATCCCAATTTTGATCCATATCCGTATCCAAAACAACAAATGATGAACAATCTGCATTGGTTTTGAAGATGCTCAAGGCTGAAAGCCTGGACGATTTGTCCACGGCTTGGGATCATCAAGCAGGACCTGATGATGATGATGATGATGATGATGATGATGATGATGATGATGATGATGTTGATGATAATGATGATGCTTCTCATTATTATTTCCATTGATTGAAACTAGTAACTGGTGCATGTCCATAGCCTCCAAGCTACTGCCAAGAATCAAGAGGAATTTAGCTCACCCCTTGGCCTTGGGGTGGTTGAATTCCCATGCGAGCTACTGCCAAGATACCAAGATGTCACCTGTTATTGTTATACACTGCTCACAATAGCCTATTTCATATGGTGTTAGATATTGTTAGATAAAGGTATTGTTATATATTGTTATGCATTGCTATATATTGTTGTCATATTGTTGCATTTTTTTCAATACCCACTGTTGCAACCACTGTTGGTCTGTATCCCCAGCACTCTCAGTCCAAGCAACGTTCATCCCCGGAAAGGGACAGCTACACATCGGCAAGGCGCCGCCGGCCGCATCCAGATTCAGCATGCGGATCTCCTAGTGCGGATCCATTTTTTGGGGGTGGACCTGGTTTCCAGAAATTGGAAAACACCAGGGAAACATAGATGAAATCAGTTTAACATAGTTTAATGTTTTATTTTTTAAAGAGGGATCTGTTTGGAAATCCATTTATACCCTCGCCCAACTAAACATAGACCCTGCCACAAGTTGGGGGGTTGGAAGATTAGTTTCCACACGTTTCCACCAAAATTGGCTATGTTGAGGGTCTATGTTCATTTGGTAGAGTAGTATTATGTATTGTCTTAAGGGAGATGTTTGGAACAGATTCAATATGTTTGGAAGATATGTCCAAGGGAGTTTTTTCGGCCGAATTCATGAACAACACGTTTCCAAATATATATATATATAGCGGTTGATCATTTCTGAGACGTTTGTAACGATTTTAGGGAGCATTCAAGGAACATATGATGGTCAGCAAATGGAACACAATATATAAGTATTGAAGTAGTTGTGTTTATAATTTTCAATTCCACAAGCTGAACTGGGATCATTCAAGTTCAAAATGTAAGTTGCTCTGGGTACATGTTCAACCCGCACAGAGTCACATCTTCAGCACTCGCCAGATTCCACCTCTGTTCATGTTCCATCATTTTCCATTTTCCATCATGCTCAATTACTTCCCCACCATGGTCAACCCCCAAAGCTAGGACTTCTTCAGATTTTCCCAGTGGACTTTGGGACCAAACGCTGGGTGACGCGCCTGGCTGGTGACGTTGCCGCCTTCCCAAACTCGCCAGGAACAAACCTGAGTGCCGCACCGGAAATCTTTGGAACAGTCCGAAAGGCCAGGTTTATCAAGGGCCGCGTTTTTCTTGGGACAAATCTGAAAATTGGAAATACTGTTTGTAAGACTTTATAAGATTTACTCTCAAATATAGGGGTGTCCGGTTTCAATTTTCACTGAAGACAATTCTGGGAAAGCCCTGCTTTCTGCTTAAGACTTTCTCTGAAATCCATTGACACATGGGAAGATTCACAGCTCAGATCCAAGTATAATATGGGTTTCTGTATTTAATGTACCATAATGTACCCATGAAAACTTACAGGAACCCATTGAATCATCCCCTTAAACTGTGGAATGAGGCTGTTTCCTGCCAAAAAAGAACCACTATGAACTGCTTCCTCCATCGGCAAAATGTGTTCTCTTCGTATCTCACACACTGAGTCAGTCGTAATTGTTTGTTGGCAGTCGTAATTGTTTGTTGTTTCAAGGGAACATTCACAGGAAACCGCACATTTCTCGGGAAAATCATGGTTTCCCGAAGAGTCTCCCTCAAACCAATCCATTGATTCACTGATCAGATCACAAGCAATGTTGAGTGCAACTGAGCTCATCAACCCGGGCTGAGGGCTGGCTCCCCTGAAATGAATTGCCAGTCAAAGATACCTCTAAAGTGGCATTCCGACGATTGCCTGTCAAATAAGTACTCAACCCCCAGGCAAAATTACCCGTTGCGGTGAGCTATCTCAGAGGTATTGTTGCAATTTTCAATTATGTGTTTGTTTGTCCATTTTGACTTGCAGTTGCTGTTTGGAAGGTGATTCATCTAGTGGTCTGGTCAATGTGGATCAACATGATAAACCCATGGTTATAAAGAACATGGAAAACCGTGTCGATGGTGTTGTGAATGGCTCGGAATTTGCTGTGTTTGCCACACACACACATGCTGGCCATTCATGACGCATAGTTGCATGCAGTTTGTCATTGTCTCTCTTCTTGCAAGGACATCATTGTTGTTCCACTTGCTCATTGATTGAAAAAATATCAATTACAAACCAACTACAGCTGCGGAGCCAAGATCTGACAGGAGATCCTGAGCCTCACAATTTTTCAAACATGGAAATTTGAACAATAACTACTACCCTCCTGCTATCAAACATGGCCAATGGAAAACCCATTATCTATAGATGATTTTCCCAGCTGGAAAACTCCATGTTTTGTTCGGGGATAATCCAGCCACGTTTTTCATGACAACAGAAGGGAAGGTAGGTTAGTAATCACCTTTACTAATCATTATTATTATATAACCAATATTGACCAGTATTGATCATTGGTTATTTACAACTTATTCACCATTTGTCACTAATATGAAGCTATATTAACCAATGTCAACCATAATGAATCATTTATGAACGATGATTCACCATTATTCACCAATTATCACCAATTATTAACCACTACTAACCACTAGTTACCTACCTTTCTTAACCATTTATCACCATGAATCACCATTATTACTAAAAACTATAATATGAACCAATGTCAACCAACATTAACCAATATTGTTCATGATTCATGCTTACGAACAAGTATTAACCACTGTTAACTACCTTTCTTAACCCTTTATCACCATGAACCACCGTTAATAAACTATTATATGAACCAATGTCAACCACAATTCACCATTACTAATCATGATTTTATTAACCAGTATCAACCACGAGTTATTTACCTGTCTTAACCATTTATCCCCATGAATCACCATTATGAAGCTGTATGAACCACTGCCAGCCAGAAGTAATCATGATTCACCATTATTAACCAGTATTAACCAATATTTTCAATTAACAATTAACCAGTATTAATCAATTAACCAGTATTATTAACCAGTATTATTAACCAATATTAACCATGATTCTTGGACATTTTCGACACACTCTGTCGGATTAGGGAGAGGCACACTCTGTCGGGTGCAGGCGAAGAGGACGACCCTGAAGCCCTGGCACGTAGTGCTACGTAAAGATGTAGCCCCAGATGGAAACTGGTTGGTCAAGTGTGATTAGCAGTGATTTATCATGGGAAAACACGATTGATAGTGGTGAACAATGATGATTTCCAATGGCTACTAAATGGTTAAAATCATGGTTGGCAATGGTGAATAGTGGTGAATAATGGTAATTACTGGTTCATACTGGTTAAGAATGGTGCTGACTAACCTTTTTGTTTTCCCGTGTCATTTTTCAGCTGGACAATCCCAACTTTTCATGAAGGAGTTGGCTGCGAGTTTATCATCGAAGGGATTTTCCAGACACCGGAAGGTGATGGTGAAAATGATGATCAGCTATAGTTCAATCCATTTCGGAGAGATGCAACATCGCAAATTCGAAGATCTAAGCCCAACGCATCCCATGGTGAGGCTGAGGTGTTGAATGGGTGAATGGATTCATTGGATGGGTCTCAGGGAACCTTTGTCAGGAAACGGTGGCTTTTAAACGGTAGATCAGCTGTTCCTGCAAATCTGTGACTGTTTCCTTGAAGTACCCTCTGATGATCTAACATAACTATGGAAAATGGCCCTCTTGTAGATGATTTACCTATGAAACATTGGTGGTTTTCCATGTTCGATTGGCAAAAGAGAACTTCCGAAATTTTGGTGGTTTAATCGACCAAACTGCGGATCAACCCGGACGTTTCGTTCAGGGATTGCAGCTCTGCTGAAGCACCCCACGCTTGGAAAGAAAGAAAGAAAGAAAGAAAGAAAGAAAGAAAGCAAGAAAGAAACGAACCAAGTACTACAAACAAGTCACTAGTTTAGTAATGTTACCCCGAACTGATGTGAATGTATTATTCACCCCAGTAATCAATGGTAATGTACTAGAAACAAACAAAGTCTTTTGGAACTGATTGTCAATAGTACATTATCATTGATTGCTGCACATCAACTTCTGGCAAGGCAAATCCATGCAACCCAACATGGCGAATCGTAGATACCCTGTAAACATCTGCAAACCAGTCGTGTCTGAACTGAAACCGGAAGGTATAGATAGGTATAGTAAATATTCCCATTCAAATCAACTAAAAATATCTAAAAATGAAATCCTGAAGAATATAATTTCTATCCATGTGGTTGGGAAACCCTATTCGCAGCTTCAACTGGCTCGCATTTCCGGCCAGCCACCTGGTCCAGGAACTTGATTGACGTCACCTGAAACATGTGCTGATCCTCAAGGGGTTGTGTCACGCTGATCTTTTCAATAACCGGTGGGAGCTTGACTTGTTCAAAATTTTTGGAAATAGATAATAGATTCACATAATCCCCCGTGTTACTGTACAAATGCATATACAGTATATATATATATATATGTACATATATACTTAGTATGGTAACCCCCAAAAAGATGGCAAAATCAAATCTGAGTCAAATAGTACCGAATTGCGTTTCTATCTTTTTGCGGGTTACTGTACATATATATATAACATTTGGGATAGGAAACCACTCCAACGTTGCACTGCTTTGGGAGCCTTTGAATCTCGCAATGAGTATTCTCTCGGCTGGTGCGTGCTGATCTCACTGGAAAAGTCTACGCTACTACATATGTGTGCAAACATGTTGTATACTGGATACTATATGTTTAATGTGCATATACCTATGTTTATATTTGTATTTTGTATACATACATGTTGTATGTATGTATGTATGTATGTATGTATGTATGTATGTACGTACGTACGTACGTACGTACGTACGTACGTACGTAGGTACGTATGTAGGTATGTAGGTATGTAGGTATGTAGGTATGTAGGTATGTAGGTATGTAGGTATGTAGGTATGTAGGTATGTAGGTATGTAGGTATGTATGTATATATATATATATACATATATATATAGATATATACACGTACAGGTGAATGACTGTACATATACATATGTACATATGCATGTTATATGCTCTATAAACACACGTGACAATTTGCGTGCTCATGCCCCAACGATTTTCGATACAATGTGGTACAGTGACATATCCATCACAACCGTCTCCTGGAAGTAGCATTCACATATGGACCTGGTGAGCATAGTCCTCACCACAGGATCCTCCATTGCATTTACTATATTCCCCTTTCTCTCATACGATATCATATGATGATATGCTTTCCATTGATGTCTTCCGAAAAAAAAATGGAAAAACTCTATAAATTTATATAAACACATATGTTCTATGATATACTTTCATATCCTTTCCATATGCTCCATATTCTCCACATATTTCGATCAGCTCTGTGTCTCCAAACTGTTTGCATCCCGGTAAGAAGCCCGCGCCCTGCCTCTTGGTTGGAAGATGCACCATCCTACTGCAGGATACTGCAGATGATACGTGGCTCCAAGGAGATATTTTTAGGACATAGGTTGTATTCATCATCTATATATACATATGTATAGATTTTATATGGAATATGATGTTATATCATATATATATACATATATGTATCATGTATATAATCAATGATACGTGTATCTAATTGTTCATTCCAGGCGATTTGCTTTTTACGTATTTTTGGCCAAACACGAATCATTCGAAAGCAAAGACGAATCCATATTCCTGAGAACTTGTTTTGCAACATCTATGGCAGTGAAGCAACCCATTGGACTAGCAATGGAGAACCTTTCCAACATTGCCGAGTGGCCTTTTTTGAAATTTAAGCACCAATGTCAACAAAGGTTCATTTCATCATTCAAATTTCATAATTGTTCAAGTGCTCAAGAGTCAACTTCTTGTTGTGGCGCCTTTGCTCTTGCTTCACAACTTGCCATCCTTCTTTCTTGCCGTTTCTAGCATCCCATGGTGCCCACCTCCAAAGTCAAAGTCACAGGGTAGGGCTTTTCCTGCACAATGTCCTGGCGCATGGCGGAACGAGCTTCTCATCTGTCAAATCGTCAACATATGGGGATCAACCCCCTTGAAATTCACCCCAAGGGGTCAGGGCCCATATTCTATAGCTATAAACCTAGGGGTGCCAGTGAACATTTGTTCTTACAAAATGCTGGGGGCTGAATCATCAACCCACTTTTTTCAGATCACCCATTTTGTAGGCTGGTATATTTTGCCCAATTTCTGATTTCAAACTTATTCTGAAAATGACATTTGTGAATGATCTTGGACCCTAAGGTTGAAATGTCTGATTTAAAGCGCGGTTCTTTCCCTCGGCCAAGAGCAGCATGGCTACACCCCAAAGATAGAGGAAACAGCCGGAATGGAGGGCAAACCAGTCGAGGACACTGGAGAAATGATCCCATAAACACCGCCATTCTATGGTCCCAAATATATGAACATGCCCTATCAAACTGTATCAAATCATAGTTTCTGGGCGGGTGTTCAATATGAGGGGGAAGGGATTATGTTGCCAGTTTCCACTAGGGACATTGAAGAGAGTTCCTAATGTTTCTTCTTTACAGACACCCTTGACGATTATCTGATCATATTAGTCGACCAATGTCGACCACAATTTAGAAGTGGAGTTTGAGGCAGCTAATAAGACAAAAAAAAGGAAAGTCTGATATGTTTGTTGGCTCAGACCACCATGCTTGGTGGCAGTTCAAAGATTGCCGCAAAAACGACTCATTGTGGTCCCTACAAGAAAACAGTTGGACCCAGACCTCAAATTGATTGCTGGTTTCAACCCGTCGCTGAAACATATGAAAGTCATTGTGGATAGTGATAACAAATATGAATTACGTGGTTCAAATACCTTCAAACAATCGATCGCTTCCAACAAGACACTTGAGAACATCTAAAGTTACCACATACACTACCCTCCAGCAAATTAGTGTAGACCCGGAAAATAGCCAATGTTCACTGAAAACTCATCTTCCAACACCCTATGTTTGCAGGATCTGGATGAATGGTAGCAATTCACCAACCTGAAATATCCGAACGAATCAGGTCATTTGGCTATGAGATCCCTAATCCAGAGGCATCATTTTAGTGACGTACCAGCGAGGTTGCTCCACAGTAATTCGTCCAGATTCTATGATCATCATCATCATCAGCATCATATTAATATCCCATTATATTCCGTTAGAGTCCCATTACCGTATATCCTCGTAATTTCCAGTTGGCTTTATCCCAATAATTCCAAGACATATCTTCAGCCATTTATAAACCCCATTCACAAAATCCCAAGCAATAGGAATATGCGAAAAATATCTACCATAACAGTATTCAAAATAACATATATCTATCTGGGTATTTTCTAAAACTTCACTAAAGTATACTTTTTAGTAAACATATCATATATCTGCCATTCTATCGCCATGGAGTTCCCAGATCTATCACCATAAATCCATATAAATCGCAGATCATCTACATGGATCCAGGGATATCCAATATCCGATGATATCTCAATGTGTTTTCATATTGCGTATGGTTCGTTCGGCTTTTATACGTGGGTTTAAACACATTACAGTGTATCCCACTAAATCCCAATAAATCGCCATCAATTGCTGGTGAAAATCAACAACCCATGCTTCGATATATGGCTATGGCTCAAAAAAATATCAACCCTATGATTGGTGGGTTGATGTTATAATTTACCATTATGCCATTAAAATGACCATTTTTGGTACCATAATTTTGAGCCATAGCCATACTGTATCTACCACAACAAAATCTGCTTCCAAACGCCGAGTCCACCTGAGCACGGAAGAGCTGCACCGAAGCGTTGCCAAGACCAACCGCCACGGAACCTGCGAAGCTCTCCGGTAGCTCTCCGGTGGTGTAGCCACAGATCAATTCAATTGATCTGCATCTATCTCGATCTATCTCGATCTATCTCGATCTATCTCGATCTATCTCGATCTATCTCGATCTATATCTATCTCTATCTATCCATCTATCTCTATCTATCTCTATCTATCTCTATCTATCTCTATCTATCTCTATCTATCTCTATCTATCTCTATCTATCTCTATCTATCTCTATCTATCTCTATCTATCTCTATCTATCTCTATCTATCTCTATCTATCTATCTACCTATCTATCTACCTATCTATCTATCTACCTATCTATCTACCTATCTATCTATCTATCTATCTCTATCTATCTCTATCTATCTATCTACCTATCTATCTACCTATCTATCTATCTATCTCTATCTATCTCTATCTATCTCTATCTATCTACATATCTACCTATCTATCTATTTATCTATCTATCTATCTATCTCTATCTATCTCTATCTATCTCTATCTATCTACATATCTACCTATCTATCTATTTATCTATCTATCTGTCTATCTATCTCTATCTATCTCTATCTATCTACATATCTACCTATCTATCTATCTATCTATCTATCTAATTAATCGAATCTATCTATCTATCTATCTATCTATCTATCTATCTCTATCTATCTCTATCTATCTATCTACCTATCTATCTACCTATCTATCTGTCTGTCTATCTCTATCTATCTACATATCTACCTTTCTATCTATCTATCTATCTACCTATCTATCTGTCTATCTATCTCTATCTATCTACATATCTACCTATCTATCTATCTATCTATCTATCTATCTAATTAGTCGAATCTATCTATCTATCGATATCTATCTATATCTATCTATCTATCTATCTATCTACCTACCTATCTATCTATCTATCTATCTAATTAATCGAATCTAATCTATCTATCTATCTATCTATCTATCTATCTATCTATCTATCTATCTATCTATCTATCTATCTATCTAATCTATCTATATCTATCTATATCTATCTATATCTATCTATCCTATCTATCCTATCTATCTATCCTATCTATCCTATCTATCTATCTATCTAATTAATCGAATCTATCTATCTATCTATCTATCTATCTATCTATCTATCTGTGTATTCGTACATATGTTTCTACATTTATCTACATATGTAAAGGTACTAGTATATCTCTTTGAAGTCAACTGTATGATATGTGGATATTGCATAGACAAATGTATACTATGTATTGTTGAACACTTTTGCAGTCTAATCAAATATCTGGTTTTACCGTACGATGAGTCCATGCTGATTTCTCTGACTATCGTTTTTTTTCCTCGGGAGGCAATGTGAACATGTCCATGTTCAATTTTATAGTTGCATTTACTACTAGAGTTTTTGTCTGGATACATTTTGTCCGGACACACTCGGACAAACTCACCGAGGCAGAGTGGTGCGGAGCAAGAATTGATAACGTGAACTGCGGGCCATTTCGAAGCGCATCTTAGGAGGGGTGGATCACTGTCCTATCTGTGCAAAGAACCAGGTGATAATTCAAGCTCCACGAGTATCATGTGGGATAAAAAACCTCATGTCAAGCACGCCAAAAACTTGAAGATGACCTTTGGGAAACCTGAAAGTCTAATCTCTTTTCACATGAAGCACGCTCCACTTTCAATCTTGTCTGAAGTACAGTAAGGAAATACGGCCATGCTAGTGTTTCTGACTCTAGATGTATGACAATGCTGGAAGAAGACTCAAGAATCATTCTATAGTGGCTACTAACAATGACCGTGGGACCCCATTCATGTGACAATGACCGATGCGCCATAAAGCTATTGAACTGGTCATGGTAAGTGAATTAAGTTGGTATATCCTGCATGAACTATACCCTAGCAACATCAAGTAACACAACAAGTAGCGCATCAAGTATATGTTTCAGGAACGCATTAAGTAATACATCAAGTAACATAAAGGTAACACTCTTTTGGGAATTTCACCCAGTTGCTTACCATCGTTCACTAAGAGAGGCCCCTCAGCAATCACCGTCCGTCAATACCGGGCCTGCGGAGCGTCCGACGCAGAAGGCTGCGATGCAGCAGGCCTGACGCATGCTGAAGCATGGGGTGTTGATACAACCAGCAATCAATGGGGATTTGTTGAAATTTAAAGGGATTTATTGCAATTTTATATGGAGTGATTGGGATTTAACAGGGTTTTGTTAGGATTTCATAGGAACTTACTGGGATTTCATATTGTCTACTGGGATTTATTGGGATGTATAACCCACTTAGCATGATAAATGGGTTTGCTTGAAAATGCGTCATACCCCAGTTCTGGGCTAGGCTATATATGAAAAATAGGGAACATCACAATCAACTAGTAGGCAAAATGGGGTAATGTATTTTAGGGCACGGGTTGATTTGAGCAACATAAATGCACTTGATGCAGCAAAAATGTGGTACTTGAAACATGTCTCAAAACTAATTTCAGCAAAATACTGAACAGCCATGGAAATCTTAGCAACACTTCTTTTCCAACAGGCACAAGAGTATGAGATGCTCATCCCATCCTACCACGATGCCACCAGGGGTCCTAGTAAGGATGGAAGTTCTAACTTTGGAGGTTTTTCATTAGAAACGGTTTCATTTCTGAATAAAGATAGAATATGTTGTTTTCCATTATTATATTATTATATTTTCATGGTGATGCATGTTTCGATCCTTTCGAGGATCACTACATGTACTAAGCAAGTTCTTGCATAGCAAAAGTGGATTTTACAACATGACCCAGGTTGACACTGGGTATGGACAACCCTGCATGCTTTCCAGTGAACATCGAAGAAAGAGAGTTCAAACTGTAAACTGAACATTGCCAGATCTGCGGGCTTAATTTTGACCCTTACCCAATGGATCACAGGCAACTTGCAGACACATTGCTTCTGCTAACTTGCAGGGAGTCTCTGATTCTGAGCTAAACTGGTTGGCGGTTGAGACAAATTTTGTGGGTTTATCATCCTAGGATGACGAATAAACAAACATCACACCACCAGCCAGTATACATGTCGGGCTCATGGAACGATTGAAATCCTGCGCATATGGCAGTGGAGATAGTCCATAGTTCAAAGCATCCCTTGGCATGTGCTGTCACCAAAAAAGCCACGGTGCCATGGCATCTTTTAGCAAGAGCACAGCAAGGACTTTGCTTCTTTGGACATCGCAAAAATGTGGTATCACAAGGCAAAACATGTGATATGATATCCATTTGGGTCTGTCTGATAATGCGGCGCACCCCCGAAATGATCATCTAAATGGAACAAATTATGATAATCATGATCCCTTGGACCCTTGGAATTATATTGGGGGTACCCGGGGCACCCTTCTAGCAGATTAGCTTTTGCCTTGTGATACAAATCCAGGCGTTGCGCCATGGCTGTATAGCCACCCCAAAACAAAACAGACTTGGAAAAGTCCAGTATATAATTCATTCATCACCAAATGTTGGGGAATTTAGGGAATGTTTGTTCAAGAACAACTTCTTGGATCTAACTTTGGGTGGCAAACCGTTCCAAAAGTGTTCAAATCATCCGCTGGCCGTCCGGGATGTCCAATTTCAAGCCTTAGTGGCACTGATTTCCCAGCAGATCTGGCCACACCCTGCATGTCTACCTTGCTGGTCCAAAAAACATGGTGCTTTGAAATAGAAAACGGGGGGTGATCAACAGGATCTCATAGTGTTTACACCGGAACATGCAATGATATATGATATATGATTGCATTGTTATATACTGTTATATTATTCATTAGAATGATATGATATTATTATGTATACGCCGAAAGTCAAACGCCTCACGTGGTACCCGCCATACGAGTAGTAGTGATAATCCACAATCGATTCAGGGGGCAAAATGAGTCATCCGGATTTTCTGAGCATAATATGATAGGTTTTGACCCATCCCCATGAAATATGGATTGACCTGTTTTAATGACTTGGGACTTGGGCTTCCACGCACATTGTTTTGACATCCTCTGAAACACCACAAAGCATGGCATGGTCGGGCTTGGATACGCTGAAAAGAAACCATCTCTGCCAGCAGCTAACTCCGCAAAAGTATCAAAGTAGCTGGCTTTGTGGAAAGCAAATAACGCACATGTAAACAAGCAAATTCATTCTTGAACATCCTTAGTACGAAGCATCCCAGAAATTGGCTCTACAACTCGCGTGGCCTGCGACCCTGACCCTGGCTGAGTGGCAATAGTAACCCTGCTTTTCTTTGGCAGAGCTGATGACATCTGGGGCCAAGAGGTCCTGGGGGGCGACAGGAAGTACAACCAATGAGCCATCCACAACTGGAGTAAATGAAACTGGGGGAGATCTTGGGGATACACACACACACAGACCATGTTATATGATCTGCCAGGTGTGTCTGAAATGGGCGCCCTACCCTCAAAACGCCAAGGAACCAATGGGAAACATGATGATAAACCATCAAATTTCAGGGCAGCCATTGATGAGCATGTGAAATGTATCTCTTACACACGCTCCAAAATACTGTATTTTTACATATTTTTACCATATTTTACAGTGTCTTATGCACCGTGTGGCCTGGAGAACACAGCCTGCAGCACTTTTTAAAGATAAAGATGTGTTGAGTCTGGTCCAAAGAACAAGTGCGATTCACATCCAAGCAGCAACTGGGATAGTGATTGGTGGCTAAGCCACCGTCATTGTTGCTGGATGTTTGAATTGCTTATGTCAACATAGCAAACATGTGTCCTGATTGTCCTAGATAACATGCAAAACAACTGCAAGATTGCAAGGTATGAACCTTGAGTCACCAAACGGACCACATCTAATGTTGCTGGCCCCAGAAATATGTCACGCTGGCCCAGGGTTGTCGCCCTGTCTTCGTGACGAGATTCGCAGGACTTGGTATTTGGGTGGTACTGCACACCGTGACACTTCAAGTAGAGGAGGCACTGAGCCATGCATTGATGGAGACTGGTGGCCTCCTGTTTCGCCTCGGCGTGGTGAAAAAAACTTCCTCTGACGCCGATCTTGGCGTGGCGGGATTTGGGGATTTGGAATTTGACCCGTGCAGTTGTGGCCCAAAATGACAGTTCAAAGTCAGTAAGTCACCCCATCTATGGAATGATAACTCCATGTACTGTATAGCCGTTTTAAAAGGGCCACAACTGTGGAGACCTGGAGTCTTTGCTCAAGTTGAAGTGGCCAAGGTCCGAAAGTGACAGGTTTTTTGCAAGTGGTGAAGCTGGCAATACATCAATACATTCTTCCCCAGAACATGAATTGTCCTCAAAATGGCACCTGAATGAATGGATCCAATACCGAAGAAGGTTTCAACATGTTTCAAAAGGAAGGGATGACGAGGTTAGATAAACACCGATTGATTGCCTGTTCATCTTTTTGGAAGCTGCTCATCTCTTAAACTTGTTGGAAACCCAGGCTGCCCAGAAAACTCTCAGAACTACACGACTGGGCCCAAACACTGTAGTAGAGGTCAGACTTGCAAACATCATCAAACATCCAAACGCACGATTCCCCCCCTAGACCGCCCTTCAATACAGAGCTGATGTTGATCCTGGCCAATCTGAACGGCCGTTTCACCCTATTGTTGTGGACTCTCTGCCCGATCTCACAACTCCCTGCAACTTAGTTGAGCATCCTGCTTAGGAGTCTCCCAGGGAAAAAAAAAGGAATCCCACGAAAATTCATATACGTGGATGATAGTCTTCTATTCAAAACAATGGATCCTGTATGTTCCTGCAATTTTACCCCAAATACTTCACAATCCAGGCATACTTGGCTGGAGACCATTTCTATCATTTTCTATCCATTTCTGCCGGGACCCCCCTTTGCTTACCCCGGTGTAAACTGGGTGAGTGACCGTGAAAAGCCAACTACATCCAACTACCAAAGAACTTTGGACTGCAACCTGATGCAAATCAAGACTATATCAGTCTTAAACCACTGCAGAGACTTAAGACTACACATTTGCCATGGAAATCATCATTTGTGTTCTGTGATCTCCCCCATGTTTACTGATCCTTCCCCAAGTGATGGGACATCACCTTCATCTTTTCCGTTCCCTCAACCGTTTCGGCCGAGTCTCCACCACGCCACGCTTCGGATGCTTCGACGTCAACGTTAGGCACTCTTGGTTCTCGCCGCCGGGGTCGCCGACACCGGTGAAGAAGCTGGAGATGGCAGAAGAGGGACCATGAAGCGAGAACACCAACCTGCGATGTGCATCCCATGTCAGGCGTCAGGGCCTGGGTTTATATGACCCCCTTACCCTCTGGTAAACTAACATAGCTATTGAACATGGCCATTTATAGTGGATTTGCCCATTAAAAACTGTGATTTTCCATAGTTGTGTTAGTTTACCACAGGGTATATAATTCATTCATCCAAGCCATGTATGCTATAGGGGGTATTTCATACGCTCATTATCCACTTAGGATTCCTGGAATGTACCCTCCAACTTGCACGGCTCTGCAGGGCTGGGCAAATTCCAATTCCAATCATTCCCAAACCTTGCACATCTTTTCACTTGATGCCCATATCATGTCTAACTATCCCTATTTCTGATGATCCACCATTTCTCTCCCATTTTCCTGCTCAAGTCTCCCATCTCCGAAGTGGCAGCCCTGATGGCCCAACCGGCGGCCCAACCGGCGGCCCAACCGGGCCTCTGTTCCCAGCTGGCGCTCTCCTGCGGCGCCAGCGCGATCTCCTGCAGTGGCTCAGGACACACCGCGGTGACCTGAGCGAAGAACTTGTAGCCGTAGAGCCTTGGGGGCAGCTGGGACCCAGGCATCTGCTGGGATGGGCTCTAGAATTAGTTCAGCGGTTAGTAAGCGGCTTATAGTTGCCTAAATCATGGAGTATCAACTAGTTACTGACTATAGTCTATGCAATTATGGCAGATGGGACCTGCAATTATGGCCAGAAATACCAGTTGTGGCCACAGGAGCTATGGAAAATGCTGGGGAAATGATAGGAACATCATGAGGAAAAGATGGCGAAATCCGTGTATGGACTGATCATCCCATTCATAGTCATTAAAATAGCTTGCTTTAGGGCTTCAACTGTGGGGAGCTGGGGATGGTGGTTGAAAATTCCCTAATTATACATGGAGGACTTCGTTCTAGCTGGGAAAATCATCATGATGGATGTTCAAGCCACGTTTGATTACTGGAAGGTAGTTGGTTGTTTTTTATTCCGCTTGCGATCATGAAATAACTACGTAAACAGTTGCTATATTTAGATCAGGCATAAAAACTATAGTTCGCCAATATGTTTTTGCCAACTCACTTAGCTATCGCTTTGGGGGGCAGCATGGTGGACCATTTGTGGGTTTACGGGGAGATTATGACCATTTCTGATTGAATGATTTGTTGATCATGTTTTGGGGAGACGGTATATTGCAAGGTGGTGCCTAATGTCGGAGCCGCAAAGTTGTTGAACAGTTCTCTCGGCTAACTTGTGGTGATGAAATAAGTATGATTGCATGGGTAAGAAACCCACTCATAACAAACTTACAGGGGGAGAAGTTGATAGGAAACTTCTATGATTCCTGGGAAAACATATGAGAGAACATCTATGGGTGGGACCATCTGCTGATTGAGGCACCTTTCGTGGCCCCCAGCAGTCGTCACAGAGACCACTGCAGGGCCCAGGCCGCTGTCAGCGATGTAGCTACTGCTGGCATTCAGGTTGAACTCTGGGCCCTGCAGGGCGAAAATAGCAGGGATTATGACACGAATCCTGGTGGGTTTCATCTAAATATCAACCAAACCTGGACCGGCTGCGGGTGACTGATGTACCCAGGTTCGGGACAGCAACGCTTTTTGAATGTATCTCTCTGATTGATGAAGTCATCCGAAGTAGTTTGGTTTTATCATATGCTGAAGTCCAAGCCATTGTCGCTTGAATTCATCTTTTTCTAGTCTCTCAATCCTCTTCACTGTAGGCTTTAGTGCTGCCAGTTGCTATTAAACATAGACCCCTCAAAAATAATAGCGGTTTGGAGGATTAATTTCCTGCGTCCTGGAACTTGCCATATTGTGGGTACTATGTCAACTTTGCAGATTCCCAGCAATTATGGCCCGAAATACCAGTTATAAGTCAGTTCTACATTCATGGATTTGTTTCCCCATTTCTCACCATAAAAAGTATCTGGTAAAGGGCTTTAACTGCAGCAATTGTGTACCAATCTTCATGGACTCGATGGCACCTCAAACTGTGTGAGAATCGACTGCCTCTGTCCACCTGCAGTGTTGAGGCTGCGTAAGCGTCCAATGATTTAATGGTGGTTGAAAACCCTGAGATGGTGGCGATCCCATTGGGTTACCCTTTGGTTCAACATAGCCATGGAAGCCATGACCCAGAGAAATAGATGATTTACGATGATTTACCATATATGGGTGTGTCTGAAAATAGGGCATACCCCCAATTATAGCCATTTAATAGGGATAACGATCATTAACCATTGGGTTTAGGGGTACACTATTTTCAGACAAACCCATATAGCTATATATCAAAAAGCCAGAGGATAGATTTGTTGGACCCATTGGATTTTCACACATATCTCCTGGATAAAATCTTACGCCATCTTTCACAGCATCCTATGCGCAAGGGTGTC
The DNA here is from genome assembly GCA_003297045.1 of Symbiodinium sp. clade C Y103. NCBI lineage: Eukaryota > Dinophyceae > Suessiales > Symbiodiniaceae > Cladocopium > Cladocopium sp. clade C. The sequence goes on from BGPT01001108.1 coordinate 365,408, forward strand.
GAATTTTAATTACACTGCTTTGAGACACCGCAAACGATCTCTGGTGTAGTTGCCTTGACTTGGAACATATCGGGGACATACTCAAGTGGACCCACACTCAGACAGAGCCTCTGCCAGTCGGGCCAAATGAGGGTCACTTCAAATTTGGATGGTTGCGTACTACTAGCCATGACCAAAATGTGTACTTAGTTTCCAGCGCGTCTTCAATTCTGACCTATAGCTATAGCATGCTTTAACCATATCAACTATGCCTTTATTTGCATATAGCCGACGTGTTGGGACTTGAACTTGCTGGTGTCAACCCCAGCACACCTGAAAACCAGTGCGAGAAGACGGGTTGACTGTTGTCACAGCTGCAATTCGTTTTCCCCACCTTTCACTCAAACAAATGTATCGTTGATACGATGATTAAATACCTTGCAAAAGTAGCGCATGCAAGTTCAACTGGTTGGTGGATTCAACCCATCCAGAAATCTCAAAAGTGAATTTTGGTAATCCTTGCATTCTTGGCTTTAGGAATGGAAAATCCCCATCAAAATGGAAGTTTCAATCGGACAATCATCCATATATTATACATATATATATATATGTGCTCATATATACAAGTGTGGGATTTTCCAGCAGGCCAGGGTAGGACTGACACAAAGACCCCTTTCTTGGTGGTAGAATCACTCTCCTTATTATATCCTCGCACATGTTGGCAATTTGTTCCGTTTGCTCTTGGTGAGTTTCCCAGTTGTTCCTGCCATCGACCTCCACTTGGCCAATAATACAGTCCCAAATCCCAAATAGTTTGTTTTCAGTGGCAGTACATCTAGCTCCAAATCTCCCGCCCATCTCACGATGGTTAAATATCCAAAAAGACAAGCCTTTTTACTTGATTGGAAGTGCAGGTCCAGATATGCGTAAATACATCACCATAGCTATAGGGAAAATATCCCATGGCTGTGTATAACCATCGTGATACCCATTTGTAACCTCAACTACACCCACAAGTAACTGGGTCCATGTACAGTACTCCGTCTTGAATGAAGCAGTACCCATATTCCATGTCCCGATTTTCCTGGTCACATCCTCATTTTTGCTGGCAATATCCACAATTTTTGGTCACACCTTGCTGATCAAAATCCACCATAAAATCACCATTTTTTGGAAACCCAGGAAGCCCAAGGAGCAAGCACAAACCATCACAAAATCAGCGTGACATTCCCATCCTACTACCCCCCTCTCAAATATCGTTAAATGGAGGTTTCCTAAAATAGGGGTACCCCTAAATCATCCATTTTAATAGGGTTTTCCATTATAAACCATCCATTTTTGGGTACCTCCATTCTAGGCTGGTTTTATATCCTATTCTGTTGCGGCAATCCGATTCCCCTCATATCAGTACACCCCTGATCGGATGCATGCTATCCCTATCATATCCCCATTGATGACCCATTGAAAAACACTACACCATGAATGGATGGGACTATGCATCCATCAACCAGATATTGTATGAGATTCAACAGAATATTCCCAACTTCCAATTACATTCCCATTCTTTGTTCTATAGATACTTCTATCCCCATTTCTGGCATAGGTATATCCCAAAATCACCCCTGCAAAAATACATGATATCCGACAAAAACATCCCCCAACAAATGATTTCACGTTGGTTCCCCATTTCGGGCAACCCTTTTTTTCAACCTTGTTTTATTTTTTTTCAACCTTGCCTCTTTTTTTCATCGGATCACTCTTTTTCAACCTTGGCCTACTTTTTTTCAACCTTGGCCTACTTTTTTTCAACCTTGGCGGTCTACTTTTTTGGACCTTGGTACTACTACCACTGCTGCTACTACTACTACTACTATTATTACTACTGCTACTTCTACTACTGCTAATAGTACTACTGCTACTACTACTACTACCACTACTACTACCACTACTAGTGCTACTACTAGTGCTACTACTAGTACTACTACTAGTACTACTAGTAGTACTACTACCACTACTACTACCACTACTACTACCACTACTACCACTACTACTACTACTACTACTACTACTACTACTACTACTACTACTACTACTACTAACTTGTACTACTACTACGACTACTACGACTACTACGACTACTACGACTACTACTACTACTACTACTACTACTACTACTACTACTACTACTACTACCAGGACTACGATTACGACTACGACTACTAGGACTACTAGGACTAGTATAGTCCTATCGTAGTCGTAATCGTAGTCGTAGTCGTAGTCATAGTCGTAGTATTAGTATTAGTAGTAGTAGTAGTACTAGTACTAGTACTAGTACTAGTACTACTACTACTACTATTACTACTGCTACTTCTACTACTGCTACTTCTACTACTGCTACTACTACTACTAACACTACTACTACCACTACTAGTGCTACTACTAGTGCTACTACTAGTACTACTACTAGTACTACTAGTAGTACTACTACTAGTACTACTACTACTACTACCACTACTACTACCATTACTACTACCACTACTACTACCACTACTACTACTACTACTACTACTACTACTACTACTACTACTACTACTACTACTACAATGTGGACCCCTTAGTTATAACTAAGTTATGTAATTTATAAATTAAGTTGTGGAAGTTATAAAAAAGTTAACATAACTTGAGTTAGCGAAATTNAATGTGGACCCCTTAGTTATAACTAAGTTATGTAATTTATAAATTAAGTTGTGGAAGTTATAAAAAAGTTAACATAACTTGAGTTAGCGAAATTATAAGTTAAGTTATAACTTATTTATAACTTTGCTAACTTTTTTAGTAATATATTTCGAGGTTTGTGGCAGGATGTGAAAATTCTTATGATTTTGGTGGTGAATCTCTCGAAAGCACTCTTTGTCAGCCTTTTTCATGCACGGTGGATGGTTTGCAGGTCAGAACCCGTTACGGCAAGCAAGCAGGATGCCATCGGGAATTAGCCGCCACCAGCTTGGAACGGTCGGCAATGTTAAAGCGGACCATTTCATACCATTTCCGTCCAAGAAAAAACACATACGCGTTGTGTTGGTTTATGAAAAACACATAGGTATTTTTTTATTTGGGAATGAAACACATACGCGTTTTCTNACCATTTCCGTCCAAGAAAAAACACATACGCGTTGTGTTGGTTTATGAAAAACACATAGGTATTTTTTTATTTGGGAATGAAACACATACGCGTTTTCTAGCATGTTGTTGAAAACACACACGCGTTTTGTTTACATGTCTCAAAACACATCCGCGTTTTCCCCCCCATGTCAAAATACGAAACACAAAAAAACANTCTAGCATGTTGTTGAAAACACACACGCGTTTTGTTTACATGTCTCAAAACACATCCGCGTTTTCCCCCCCATGTCAAAATACGAAACACAAAAAAACAAAAAAAAACACAAAAAAACACATTCATTTTCAATGGTCAGAACCATCTCCCCCAAAGCCATGTTGAAAAATGGGCCAAAAGAGCCAATGAAGCCAGAGCAACACCTTTGAGCCAAAATCTTCAAACATTAACCAAAATCTTCCAACTGATCACGAAAATGTACGAAAAACCTCCCAAGATAACATGTTGCCAAAACACCACAAAAAAAGTTAACTTTGCTAACTTTTTTATATCTTTTTTATAACTTTAGAATAAGATAACATAACTTATGTTATAAATCCATAACTCAGATATAACTTCAACATGAGTTATGCTATTTATAACATAAGTTAAACATGGTTATAACTTGTGTTACGCATGTCATAACATAACTTATATCTGGGGGGGTCCACCTTGTAGCATCATCACTTTTGCAGCTTCCCCCATAGACAACGACGTTTCGACATGACGTGTCAGGAAATGCCATTCCTGCCACACGATTTGCACGTTCTCACCACTNGCTTCCCCCATAGACAACGACGTTTCGACATGACGTGTCAGGAAATGCCATTCCTGCCACACGATTTGCACGTTCTCACCACTTGACGCAGCCCTGACAATGGCATTCGCAAAAAACACGCAACACGACACGTATAAAGTACTGCGCCTGGCACGAAAAATGACGATGGACACGCTCCAACTACTGCACCTGCCACGAAAAATGAAACGCAGCTTTTCACAATGACGCGAAAGTATTGCGCCTGCCACACGGAACGAGTTTCGTCACGTCATGGAACATGTTGACATGTCACAAAATGCCACGCCTGCCACACGAAACGATACTTCAACACGTTTGAACCGTCGAAAAATGATCACCTTTGTGGCTTCCCCCATAGACACGGCGTCCCGGAGCCCAAAACGGACGACAGCGGACGGCAAAGCCACATGAAACGAACACAGTCCAACCCCCAGACCCCCAAGATAAAACGAGAACCCTTTGCTACGCATTCGGGAAAAAACTGCTTAGGGATGCAGCACCGGGCTCATTCCAGAAGCTTCGCTGACCGTTGAGAAACCTCGCCTGACAATAACACCTAGCTGCTCTCCTTATGCGAAGAGCACATCGCACTGACTTGCAACGTCTTTGAACCAAGGCCTAAAAGGTATGAGAAATGTGAAAACGCAAAAGCAATTGCCTCGTCAACCTTGTAGGTGTCGTTCAGGGCCGAACGTCTAAAACCACGAAACGTGTATGTAATATTCTGCTGGTCGTCTCTGCCGTCCCAACGTTGTGACGGGAGCCGATGCCACTTGAGATGCTCCTCAGACTTGCTACGAATTGGCTGGCATGTATTTGGTTTTGCAGTTGATGACGTTGGGCACTGAGTATGCTATGTAGAAATATAAATTCTATAAATTCTCGAAGGAAGTTTAGTTCTTAAACTTGCGTAGTGAAGCTTCAGCCCGCCTAGTGCATAAGATTCTCAATGCATCGCCGCCCCCAAAAGGCTGAGTGGCCGACGGGTAGAACTGGCTTCGGTTCCTGCTTTGCCACTGCTGTTTTCACATGTCATGCACTCGGACGGTTTCATTCAGTCACGAAAACTACAATTCATATGGGTGAATGACACGATGCAGAAATATCGAAAGTAAGTAGATATCGTTAACAGAACTATTTATTGGTAATTGCGGGAGTTTTTCAACGAGAATCCTAGTAATCAGTACTTTGGACCGCTTTCCACTCCGGATTGGACCTCATTCACTGTCTCCAAATTAGCATCCTGCGTTTTGAGCTCACCTGTGGCCTGACGTCAGTTCATGCGCGACCGTCGAAAGAAAGCTATGGCTATCCTCTGACATTAAACACATCGCATTTTTTGTGGCTCTGATTCAAACATCATCCATTCAGAAGGTTCATTTTTGGTGGTAGTATTGCGCATTGTTGCAGAGAAGTGATTGATCAATCGGGCGCAATTCAGAATTCGTGATTTGGAAAAAAAAGTGACTAAGGAAGCCGAAACCCGCTTACAATTTGAAACTTTATTCTCATCCACCCGGCGATGTCCTGGTCTTCGGTCAGAAACTCATGAGCTTCATCGCCTTCTTCATCCTACACAAAAAAACAAAGGACTGGTTTTCTCTGGTGGGCAAATATCACAGAAGGAGAGGAAAAGGCAGGCACGTATTAAGGTCCTGAAGGCTATGCATGTTGGAAAGAGTACAGACAAAAGTTTCGAAAATATTTCATAGGCAATTTTGCAATGAGCGCCTTCTTCAAGACGATTGACCTGAAGAGAGATTCCGGGAGGACGTCATGGGGTCGCTGCAACAAAAAATGTAAACCGATGTAAACCGGGGCAAAGGTTTGAAGTTTCAACCCCATACTGATAGCACCGAACAAAGTGGCGGCGGAACTTTCAAAGATAGTAAACGTACGGAGGTATAGGGGAGGTGTATTGTTGTGAGTTATGGATAGCAGAACAGACCCACTGATAGACAGGACAAAGGGTTGGAAGCAGCACAATGTAGTTCTCACGCAGTTGTAGCTGCAGCTGTCATGTAATTGTGGTTGTAGTTGTAATTGTACTTAAAGTTGTTGTAGTTTTAATTGTAGTACGTAGTTGTTGCTGTAGTTGCAATTGTAGTCTGTAGTCGCTGTAGTTGTAATTGTGTTATGTTGTACACTCCGGTAATCAAGCGAAGTATGTTTTTGACGCATGGAAAAACGAATTGCGACATAAAAACAAGGTTTTATCCTGCTTTTTTGTTTTCAGCTTCTTCAGGAATGTTGGAAGCCACTTTTCCTGGACAGTTGCCACGAGTATGGTCAAAACGACTTAAAGGCTTCAAGCGTCACTTTGGTAATGCCCGGGGATCCCCGGGAGGACCTAGATGAAGTAAGATGCCAAAAGGTACCAAAGCAAAAGGGAGCACCTTAGGGCAATCCCTGGGGAAACACACTTTAAGTGGGGACTCGGACTGGTGGGCCAAAAATACCCTTGTGGCGCGAAGCACATATGGAAGCGAAAATGCTGAAAACACCACAGGTTCGTGAACGTCCAGACATCGTCTTGTGTGGCAGGTGCAAGGGATTCTGCACCTTGTAAAAGGTGAGCTGAACGTCTGGGTTTTGTCGCGTTTACAAAACGATGGGAGGCGTGGGACATGTGAAGAGGATCTACACAGATGTGTTTTTTCGTGGCAGGCGCAGTACAAAAGACACTTCAAGCAAACATGTTAAAAGGTCAGGGCGTTGATTTTCAGAGAGCGGTTGCATTTTGGTACATTAGATCTTCAGGTTCGCTAAAATGATTTTGTGTGACAGGTGCAGCACTTTGTATGACCTGGCTTCACTTTTTGTGGCAGGAAACACATTGGCACGGGGCCGTCAGCTCCACCCCCCGCTTTTCATTTTTTTTGCAGAAAGCCTCGCAGAATTGTCTCGTTTTCCATGTTGTCAACTTCAAAATTTGAGATGGTCTCGTAGATTTGCTTCGTTTCGGACAAGTAAACTACACGACACTAGATTACACTACGCTATAATACAACTACAAATACAACAAGTACAATTACAACCACAAAAAAAAACACTTCAACTACACTACACAGGCATACACCATACAACCACAATACAACCACTACAATTGCAACTACAACTACAACCACAATTACTACCACTGCAACTACAACTTCAACGACATGACAACTACAACTGCAACTACAACGACAACAACCACAACAACAAGGAAAACTACAGTTGCAACTACGACAATTACAACTACAGCTACTACAACTACAACTTCAACGATGTGACAACTACAACTACAGGAAGTACAACTATAACCANTACAACTACAGCTACTACAACTACAACTTCAACGATGTGACAACTACAACTACAGGAAGTACAACTATAACCACAATAACCACTACAAATACACGATACTACATTGCACCGCATTACAACTACCACTACAACTACAACCACAAACACAACTACATGTATAACTACAACCACAACTGCAACTACACTACATTACNGATACTACATTGCACCGCATTACAACTACCACTACAACTACAACCACAAACACAACTACATGTATAACTACAACCACAACTGCAACTACACTACATTACAACTACACTTTGCTGACTCCAACCACTTGTCGGTCCATTGGTGGGTTCACTCTGCCATCCATCACTTACAGCAACCAACCTCTCCTATAGGTTTCCTACTTTTGAAACTTCCGCCACCGCCGCCTTGTGCGGTACTANTTTTTGGGAATTTGTACCGACATAGTGTGCTGGTACCGTTCAAATACTGTCGGTTGCACCCAGCTGCAAAGAAATGTACCACGTTACTCAGACCGCTGGGGCCGCAAACTTCGTCCTACGGCTGGGAATTTTTTTTATGCGGCATCGCCCGGTTGGCGACTGTCTTGGCGCCGGGATCGGTTTCGGACTTTGGGAGCGCGATTGTGGAGAAAATTCTCTAATGCGTCCATTCAACATGAATTTTTATGCCTTGACTTCATGCATGTGATTTGATGCAAGATCACGAAACATATTCCAAGGTTGTGTTGTGCAGTTGTTTTTCGATCGGCATATGTGAGTAGGCTTGTTAATCTTTGCGCTTTCTTTCTCAAATAGATTCCGGTCAAAAACCTGGAGTCGCAAGACGCTGCCAAACACATCCATGAACAAGTACAGCAACTACTCGAAACAGGTTTCAGCAATGTGCAAGTGCAGTCGGTATCAGAAACCTNATGAATTTTTATGCCTTGACTTCATGCATGTGATTTGATGCAAGATCACGAAACATATTCCAAGGTTGTGTTGTGCAGTTGTTTTTCGATCGGCATATGCGAGTAGGCTTGTTAATCTTTGCGCTTTCTTTCTCAAATAGATTCCGGTCAAAAACATGGAGTCGCAAGACGCTGCCAAACACATCCATGAACAAGTACAGCAACTACTCGAAACAGGTTTCAGCAATGTGCAAGTGCAGTCGGTATCAGAAACCTNTGGAGTCGCAAGACGCTGCCAAACACATCCATGAACAAGTACAGCAACTACTCGAAACAGGTTTCAGCAATGTGCAAGTGCAGTCGGTATCAGAAACCTCGTCAATGCTTCCAGCTTGACTTTACCTTACCCTAAGAGCTTTGCAGGCAAGCTACCCACGGCGGGCAAGTGGCAGCTAAAACAAGAAGCAGTTTCCAGCAAGTGTAGTACAGACTTTCTTTTTATGCACAAAATCGGGCGCGCACACTGCCAGCCTGCATGTCTCTTGGACCACTGCTGGGCTACTATTCATATGCAGGCCCAGCATAACTCTNTTTCTTTTTATGCACAAAATCGGGCGCGCACACTGCCAGCCTGCATGTCTCTTGGACCACTGCTGGGCTACTATTCATATGCAGGCCCAGCATAACTCTAGTGGAAGTGCCCGCTCGCCCTCCTCTTCAGCCTCGCCAAAGGCAAAGAGTCCCTCGTAGGTAAACACGTAGAGCTTCGTCTCCTTGTGTTCTACGAAGCGCCGTTTGGGTGGCAACATGCCGGCAGGGCGGGANGCCAAAGGCAAAGAGTCCCTCGTAGGTAAACACGTAGAGCTTCGTCTCCTTGTGTTCTACGAAGCGCCGTTTGGGTGGCAACATGCCGGCAGGGCGGGAAGGCAAGGATCCGCTGCCCGTCAGGGCTGCAAGCTCCACCAGCCGCTCTACGCAGCGGCGGCTGGCCTGGCACCGGTTGGCCGCGAGTTGCAGCACCGGTAACCCTGCTAGTAGATGCTCCGCTATGCAGCGTGTCACTTGCAGCGTGTCGCTCTCGGTGACGTAGGGCAGCACCCGCTGCAGTGCTCGCGGTCCGCCCACCTTGCAGCTGAGGGAGCTGTTGGGAAACTTCCCAAACATAGCAGAATTGTCTNTCGGTGACGTAGGGCAGCACCCGCTGCAGTGCTCGCGGTCCGCCCACCTTGCAGCTGAGGGAGCTGTTGGGAAACTTCCCAAACATAGCAGAATTGTCTGTGGCACAGCACGGGTCCACTGCCAGTTGTATCTGTGGCCCTGCAGCTGGGAAGGCCAGATTCTGCTCTGCATGGAGGAAGAGCACCAAGGCCTCTGGGAACTGCGCGCGCAGCGCTTCCCATGCCAGTGTCTTGAACTCGTCATTGGTCCAAGTGCCGGCTTTGGCCCGGGTGCTGGGATTGGCACAGTTGTAGTGCAGTCCATGCACCAGCACCACTGCAGGTGGCGGCAAGTTGGGAAAGCAAACTCGCCACCGTGCTGCTGCAGTGA
>BGPT01001108.1:379949-396850 GCA_003297045.1 Symbiodinium sp. clade C Y103
TGGAATCTTGGGTTGGGGCACCTGTTTTCAGGAGTCAACTCTGGAATCTTGGGTTGGGGCACCTGTTTTCAGGAGTCAACTGTGGAATCTTGGGTTGGGACACCTGTTTTCAGGAGTCGGCTCTGGAATCTTGGGTTGGGGCACCTGTTTTCAAGAGTCAACTCTGNATCTTGGGTTGGGGCACCTGCTTTCAGGAGTCAACTCTGGAATCTTGGTTTAGGGCACCTGTTTTCAGGAGTCAACTCTGGAATCTTGGGTTGGGGCACTTGTTTTCAAGAGTCAACTCTGGAATCTTGGGGCACCTGTTTTCAGGAGTCAACTCTGGAATCTTGGGTTGGGGGCACCTGTTTTCAGGAGTCAACTCTGGAATCTTGAGTTGGGGCACCTGTTTTCAAGAGCCGGCTCTGGAATCTTGGATTGGGGCACCTGTTTTCAAGAGTCAACTCTGCAATCTTGGGTTGGGTTGGGGCATTTGTTTTCAGGAGTCAACTCTGGAATCTTGGGTTAGGGCACCCTGTTTTCAGGAGTCAACTCTGGAATCTTGGGTTGGGGCACCCTGTTTTCAGGAGTCAACTCTGGAATCTTGGGTTGGGGCACTTGTTCTGGAATCTTGGGTTGGGGCACCTGTCTTCAGGAGTCAACTCTGGAATCTGGGTTGGGGCACCATGTTTTCAGGAGTCAACTCTGGAATCTTGGGTTGGGGCACCTGCTTACTCTGGAATCTTGGGTTGGGGCACCTGCTTTCAGGAGTCGGCTCTGGAATCTTGGGGCACCTGTTTTCAGGAGTCAACTCTGGAATCTTGGGTTGGGGTACCTTGTTTTCAGGAGCCAACTGCTGTTTTCAGGAGTCGAATCTTGCGTTGGGGCACCTGTTTTCAGGAGTCAACTCTGGAATCTTGGGTTAGGGCACCCTGTTTTCAGGAGTCAACTCTGGAACCTTGGGTTGGGGCACCTGTTTTCAGGAGTCAACTCTGGAATCTTGGGTTGGGGCACCTGTTGTCAGGGAGTCGACTCTGGAATCTTGGGTTGGGGCACCTGTTTTCAGGAGTCAACTCTGGAATCTTGGGTTGGGGCACCCTGTTTTCAGGAGTCAACTCTTCTCAGGAGCCAACTCTGGAATCTTGCGTTGGGGCACCTGTTTTCAGGAGTCGACTCTGGAATCTTGGGTTGGGGCACCTGTTTTCAAGAGTCAGCTCTGGAATCTTGGGTTGGGGCACCTGTTTTCAGGAGTCAACTCTGGAATCTTGGGTTGGGGCACCTGTTTTCAGGGAGTCGACTCTGGAATCTTGGGTTGGGGCACCTGTTTTCAGGAGTCAACTCTGGAATCTTGGGTTGGGGCACCTGTTTTCAGGCGCCAACTCTGGAATCTTGGGTTGGGGCACCTGTTTTCAGGAGTCAACTCTGGAATCTTGGGTTGGCCTGTTTTCAGGAGTCAACTCTGGAATCTTGGGTTGGGGCACCTGTTTTCAGGAGTCAACTCTGGAATCTTGGGTTGGGCACCCTGTTTTCAGGAGTCAACTCAGGAATCTTGGGTTGGGGCACCCTGTTTTCAGGAGTCAACTCTGGAATCTTGGGTTAACCTGTTTTCAGGAGTCAACTCCGGAATCTTGGGTTGTGGCACTTGTTTTCAGGAGTCAACTCTGGAATCTTGGGTTGAGGCACTCTGTTTTCAAGAGTTGTTCTGGAATCTTGGGTTGGGGCACCCTGTTTTCAGGAGTCGACTCTGGAATATTGGGTTGGGGCACTTGTTTTCAGGAGTCAACTCTGGAATCTTGGGTTGGGGCACCTGTTTTCACCTCAGTTGAGACCTTAGAACCCAACCCCGTGCTGTTTTCAGGAGTCAACTCTGGAATCTTGGGTTGGGGCACCCTGTTTTCAGGAGTCAACTCTGGAATCTTGGGTTGGGGCACTTGTTTTCAGGAGTCAACTCCGGAATCTTGGGTTGGGGCACCTGTTGTCAGGAGTCAACTCTGGAATCTTGGGTTGGGGCACTTGTTTTCAAGAGTCAACTCTGGAATCTTGGGTTGGGGCACCCTGTTTTCAGGAGTCAAGAGACCTTAGAACCCAACCCCGTGGGACAAAAGTCCTCAGTTGAGACGAATCTTGGGTTAACCTGTTTTCAGGAGTCAACTCTGGAATCTTGGGTTGTGGCACTTGTTTTCAGGAGTCAACTCTGGAATCTTGGGTTGAAGCACTCTGTTTTCAAGAGTTGTTCTGGAATCTTGGGTTGGGGCACCCTGTTTTGAGGAGTCAACTCTGGAACCTGTTTTCAGGAGTCAACTCTGGAATCTTGGGTTGGGGCACCTGTTTTCAGGAGTCAACTCTGGAATCTTGGGTTGGGGCACCTGCTTTCAGGAGTCAACTCTGGAATCTTGGTTTNTGGGGCACCTGTTTTCAGGAGTCAACTCTGGAATCTTGGGTTGGGGCACCTGCTTTCAGGAGTCAACTCTGGAATCTTGGTTTAGGGCACCTGTTTTCAAGAATCAACTCTGCAATCTTGGGTTGGGTTGGGGCATTTGTTTTCAGGAGTCAACTCTGGAATCTTGGGTTGGGGCACCCTGTTTTCAGGAGTCAACTCTGGAACCTTGGGTTGGGGCACCTGTTTTCAAGAGTCAACTCTGGAATCTTGGGTTGGGGCACCTGTTTTCAGGAGTCAACTCTGGAATCTTGGGTTGGGGCACCCTGTTTTCAGGACTCAACTCTGGAATCNAGTCAACTCTGGAATCTTGGGTTGGGGCACCTGTTTTCAGGAGTCAACTCTGGAATCTTGGGTTGGGGCACCCTGTTTTCAGGACTCAACTCTGGAATCTTGGCTTGGGGCACCTTGTTTTCAGGAGTCAACTCTGGAATCTTGGGTTGGGGCACCTGTTTTCAGGAATCAGCTCTGGAAGTGGGGCACCTCTGGAATCTTGGGTTGGGGCACCNNNTTCAGGAGTCAACTGTGGAATCTTGGGTTGGGACACCTGTTTTCAGGAGTCGGCTCTGGAATCTTGGGTTGGGGCACCTGTTTTCAAGAGTCAACTCTGGAATCTTGGGTTGCGGCACCTGTTTTCAGGAGTCAACTAGTCAACTCTAGAATCTTGGGCTAGGGCACCTGTTTTCAGGAGTCAACTCTGGAACCTTGCCAACCCCGTGGACAAAAGTTCTCAGTTGAGACCTTAGAACCCAACCCCGACCTGTTTTCAGGGAGCCGGCTCTGGAATCTTGGGTTGGGGCCCCTGTTGTCAGGAGTCAACTCTGGAATGTGGTTGGGGCACCTGTTTTCAGGAGTCAACTCTTTTCAGGAGCCAACTCTGGAATCTTGGGTTGGCGCACCTGTTTTCAGGAGTCAACTCCGGAATCTTGGGTTGGGGCACCTTTTTTCAGGAGTCAACTCTGGAATCTTGGGTTGGGGCACCTGTTTTCAGGAGTCAACTCTGGAATCTTGGGTTGGGGCACCTGCTTTCAAGAGTCAACTCTGGAATCTTGGTTTGGGGCACCTGTTTTCAGGAGTCAACTCTGGAATCTTGGGTTGGGGCACCCTGTTTTCAGGAGTCGGCTCTGGAATCTTGGGGCACCTGTTTTCAGGAGTCAACTCTGGAATCTTGGGTTGGGGGCACCTGTTTTCAGGAGTCAACTCTGGAANTCAGGAGTCGGCTCTGGAATCTTGGGGCACCTGTTTTCAGGAGTCAACTCTGGAATCTTGGGTTGGGGGCACCTGTTTTCAGGAGTCAACTCTGGAATCTTGGGTTGGGGCACCTGTTTTCAAGAGTCAACTCTGGAATCTTGGGTTGGGGCACCTGTTTTCAGGGAGCCGGGAGACCTTAGAACCCAACCCCGACCCTGTTTTCAGGAGTCAACTCTGGAATCTTGGGTTGGGGCACTTGTTTTCAGGAGGCAACTCTGGAATGTTGGGTTGGGGCACCTGTTTTCAGGAATCAATTCTGGAATCTGGGTTGGGGCACCATGTTTTCAGGAGTCAACTCTGGAATCTTGGGTTGGGGCACCTGTTTTCAGAACTCAACTCTGGAATCTTGGGTTGGGGCACCTGTTGTCAGGAGTCAACTCTGGAATCTTGGGTTGGGGCACCTGTTTTCAGGAGCCAACTCTGGAATCTTCGGCTGCGGCACCTGTTTTCAGCAGTCAACTCTGGAATCTTGGGTTGGGGCACCTGTTTTCAGGAGTCAACTCTGGAATCTTGGGTTGGGCACCTGTTTCTCTGGAATCTTGGGTTGGGGCACCTGTTTTCACGGGTCAACTCTTTTCAGGAGTCAACTCTGGAATCTTGGGTTGGGGCACCCTGTTTTCAGGACTCAACTCTGGAATCTTGGGTTGGCGCCCCTGTTTTCAAGGAGTCGGCTCTGGAATCTTGGGTTGAGGCACCTGTTTTCAGGAGTCACCTCTGGAATCTTGGGTTGGGGCACCTGTTTTCAGGGAGCCGGCTCTGGAATCTTGGGTTGGGGCAACCTGTTTTCAGGAGTCTACTTGTTTTCAGGAGTCACCTCTGGAATCTTGGGTTGAGGCACTGTGTTTTCAAGAGTTGTTCTGGAATCTTGGGTTGGGGCACCCTGTTTTCAGGAGTCAACTCTGGAATATTGGGTTGGGGCACTTGTTTTCAGGAGTCAACTCTGGAATCTTGGGTTGGGGCACTTGTTTTCAGGAGTCAACTCTGGAACCTTGGGTTGGGGCACCCTGTTTTCAGGAGTCAACTCTGGAATCTTGGGTTGGGGCACCTGTTGTCAGGAGTCAACTCTGGAATCTTGGGTTGGGGCACTTGTTTTCAGGAGTCAACTCTGGAATCTTGGGTTGGGGCACCTGTTTTCAGGAGTCAACTGTGGAATCTTGGGTTGGGGCACCTGTTTTCAGGAGCCGATTCTGGAATCTGGGGTTGGGGCACCCTGTTTTCAGGGGCCAACTCTGGAATCTTGGGTTGGGACACCCTGTTTTCAGGAGTCAACTCTGGAATGTTGGTTTGCGGCACCCTGTTTTCAGGAGTCAACTCTGGAATCTTGGGTTGGCGCCCCTGTTTTCAAGGAGTCGACTCTGGAATCTTGGGTTGGGGCACCTGTTTTCAGGAGTCAACTCTGGAATCTGGTTGGGGCACCTGTTTTCAGGAGTCAACTCTTTTCAGGATGGGTTGGCGCACCTGTTTTCAGGAGTCAACTCTGGAATCTTGGGTTGGGGCACCGTGTTTTAAGGAGTCAACTCTGGAATCTTGGGTTGAAGCACTTGTTTTCAGGAGTCAAGTCTGGAATCTTGGGTTGGGGCACCATGTTTTCAGGAGTCAACTCTGGAATCTTGGGTTGGGGCACCTGTTTTCATGAGTCGCCTCTGGAATCTTGGGTTGGGGCACCTGTTTTCAGGAGCCAACTCTGGAATCTTGGGTTGGGACACCCTGTTGTCAGGAGTCAACTCTGGAATCTTGGGTTGGGGCACCTGTTTTCAGGAGTCAACTCTGGAATCTTGGGTTGGGGTATCCTGTTTTCAGGAGTCAACTCTGGAATCTTGGGTTGGAGCATTTTGTTTTCAGGAGTCAACTCTGGAATCTTGGGTTGGGGCACCTGTTTTCAGGGGCACCCTGTTTTCAGAAGTCAACTCTGGAATCGTGGNTGGAATCTTGGGTTAGGGCACCTGTTTTCAAGCGTCGGCTCTTTCAGGAGTCAACTCTGGAATCTTGGGTTGGGGCACCCTGTTTTCAGGACACCCTGTTTTCAGGAGTCAACTCTGGAATCTTGGGTTGGGGCAGCCTGTTTTCAGGACACCCTGTTTTCAGGAGTCAACTCTGGAATCTTGGGTTGGGGCACCTGTTTTCAGGAGTCAACTCTGGAATCTTGGGTTGGGGTATGGACAAAAGTCCTCAGTTCTCTGGAATCTTGGGTTGGGGCACCTGTTTTCAGGAGTCAACTCTGGAATCTTGGGTTGGGGCACCTGTTTTCATGACTCGACTCTAAAATCTTGGGTTGGGGCACCTGTTTTCAGGAGTCAACTCTGGAATCTTGGGTTGGGGCACCTTGTTTTCAGGAGTCAACTCTGGAATCTTGCGTTGGGGCACCTGTTTTCAGGAGTCAACTCTGGAATCTTGGGTTGGGGCACCCTGCTTTCAGGAGTCAACTCTGGAATCTTGGCTTGGGGCACCTGTTTTCTGGAATCTTGGGTTGGAGCACCTGTTTTCAGGAGTCAACTCTGGAATCTTGCGTNCTTGGCTTGGGGCACCTGTTTTCTGGAATCTTGGGTTGGAGCACCTGTTTTCAGGAGTCAACTCTGGAATCTTGCGTTGGGGCACCCTGTTTTCAGGAGTCAACTCTGGAATCTTGGGTTGGAGCACCTGTTTTCAGGAGTCAACTCTAGAATCTTGGGTTGGGGCATGGGTTGGGGCACCTGTTTTCTTTTGGGTTGGGGCACCTGTTTTCAGACTCCTGAACTCAGGAAACCTTGGGTTGGGGCACCTGTTGGCAGGAGTCAACTCTGGAATCTTGGGTTGGGTCAACTCTGGAATCTTGGGTTGGGGCACCCTGTTTTCTCCTCAGTTGAGACCTTAGAACCCAACCCTCAACTCTGGAATCTTGGGTTGGGGCACCCTGTTTTCAGGAGTCAACTCTGGAATCTTGGGTTGGGGCACTCTGTTTTCAGGGGCGCCCTGTTTTCAGGAGTCAACTCTGGAATCTTGGCTTGGGGTACCTGCTTTCATGAGTCAACTCTGGAATCTTGGGTTGGGGCACCTTGTTTTCAGGGTCAACTCTGGAATCTTGGGTTGGGGCACCCTTTTTTCAGGAGTCAACTCTGGAATCTTGGGTTGGCGCACCTGTTTTCAGGAGTCAACTCTGGAATCTTGGGTTGGGGCACCTGNTGGGTTGGGGCACCCTTTTTTCAGGAGTCAACTCTGGAATCTTGGGTTGGCGCACCTGTTTTCAGGAGTCAACTCTGGAATCTTGGGTTGGGGCACCTGTTTTCAGGAGTCAACTCTGGAATCTTGCGTTGGGGCACCCTGTTTTCAGGAGCCAACTCTGGAATCTTGGGTAGGAGCACCTGTTTTCAGGAGTCAACTCTGGAATCTTGGGTTGGGGCACCCTGTTTTCAGGAGTCAACTCTGGAACCTTGGGTTGGGGCACCTGTTTTCAGGAGTCAACTCTGGAATCTTGGGTTGGGGCACCTGTTTTCAGGGAGTCAGCTCTGGAATCTTGGGTTGGGGCACATTTTTCAGGAGTCAACTCTGGAATCTTGGGTTGGGGCACTTGTTTTCAGGAGTCAACTCTGGAATCTTGGGTTGGGGGACCCTGTTTTCAGGAGTCAACTCTGGAATCTTGGGTTGGGGCACCCTGTTTTCAGGAGTCAACTCTGGAATCTTGGGTTGGGGCACCTGTTTTCAGGAATCAGCTCTGGAAGTGGGGCACCTCTGGAATCTTGGGTTGGGGCACCTGTTTTCAGGAGTCAACTCTGGAATCTTGGGTTGGGGCACCTGTTTTCAGGAGTCAACTGTGGAATCTTGGGTTGGGGCACCTGTCTTCAGGCGTCGGCTCTGGAATCTTGGGTTGGGGCACCTGTTTTCAGGAGTCAATTCTGGAATCTTGGGTTGCGGCACCTGTTTTCAGGAGTCAACTCTGGAATCTTGGGCTAGGGCACCTGTTTTCAGGAGTCAACTCTGGAACCTTGGGTTGNATCTTGGGTTGCGGCACCTGTTTTCAGGAGTCAACTCTGGAATCTTGGGCTAGGGCACCTGTTTTCAGGAGTCAACTCTGGAACCTTGGGTTGGGGCACTTGTTTTCAGGAGTCAACTCTGGAATCTTGGGTTGGGGCACCTGTTTTCAGGGAGTCAGCTCTGGAATCTTGGGTTGGGGCACCCTGTTTTCAGGAGTCAACTCTTGAATCTGGTTGGGGCACCTGTTTTCAGGAGTCAACTCTTTTCAGGAGCCAACTCTGGAATCTTGGGTTGGCGCACCTGTTTTCAGGAGTCAACTCTGGAATCTTGGGTCGGGGCACCCTGTTTTCAGGAGTCAGCTCTGGAATCTTGGGTTGGGGCACCTGTTTTCAGGANTCAGGAGTCGGCTCTGGAATCTTGGGGCACCTGTTTTCAGGAGTCAACTCTGGAATCTTGGGTTGGGGGCACCTGTTTTCAGGAGTCAACTCTGGAATCCACGCTCCGCCTTGCTAAAGCGCCAAAAAAGTAGCTGCAAAAACACAGTGTGTCTTGCTAAAGTGTTAAAAAGGTAGTTCCAAAAACACGCTGTGCCTTGCTAAACTGCCAAAAAAGCAGCTTCCAAAAGACGGAAGTTTCCGAGAGCCTTCGCAGAGCCTTCTTGGGGTCCACCTACGATTTGCCAGAAAATGGCAAATCCTCCTTCATCTGTAGTACAAGTAAAACTTGCACGAGGCGGGTGGCGGAAGTTTCCGAAAGAAGAGAAGCTTAAGACTAAAAAGATCTTGAAAAGAGGTGTCTTTGCAAGACTTCTGCACCGGATCCCTCTAGGAGCTCTCTTGACAAAAGCTCTTTATGAGATCTCTGTATGAGCTCTCTCTTGTAGCTCTCTCGGCAAACACTACGCAAGGGATTTCTCAGCAAAATACCTGTAAAAGATCTCTATGAGACGTCTCTTGGCAAGATCTCTGTACAAACTCTCTGTAAGAAGTCTCTTGGCAAGATATCTGTGTGAGATCTCTGTAGAAGCTGTCTTGGGAAGATCTATGCAGAAGAGCTCTTGGCAAGATCCCTGCAATAGAGATCTATACACCGTCGTCTCTGTACAAGATCTCCAAAAGAGGTGACTTGGCAACGTGTGATTTCGTGACATTAGAACGTGTTTCACGACGTCTCCAAAGTCGTTTGGCGTGGCAAGCGCAATACTTCTGCGTCGGTTCCAATAGTTGAGTCTCACTTTTTGTGGCAGGCGCACCGCTTTGGATATCCCCATCTTCCTGAGATGTGATGCAAATCGACGGAAGTTTCGCGCGAAATGCCCGTTTCGGAATGTTCAAAAGAGGTCGTAACGTCGTTTTGCGTGGCGGCTGTGGCACTTCGTGACTGTCCAACATGTGAGAAATTGGCGGCAGCGTTGGACGAAATGCTCCATTTGGAGCTTTCAAAGGAGGTGGTAATGTAGTTATGCATGGCTGGCGTGAAAAGGTCGTGGCATTCCAGATCCGAAATGTGATGAAGATTGACAGATGAAATGTGATGAAAATTGGCGGAAGCCTCGCGCGAAATATTGCTTTCCCCTGTAGTGCTTGAAACGTGTTGTGTTGCCTGTTTTTGCGAAATCCATTGTCCCGGGCGCGTCGAGTTGTAAGAACGTGTTAGTCCAGTTCAGGTCCAGCCCCTACACATTTATCTGGCATTGCAACAACCGCAAAAACCACCAAATAGAATTGTTATGTTTAATTCGCATTCGTCTGGTCTTGTTTGCACCGCGATCTCGTTCGGAATCAAACTGAAACCAAAACTGAAAAATAATGTTTTCGCCGCAAAAATGAAAAACACGTGCACCATGAATATTCCGGGAGAATGGAACGATACATGCTGCGGAACACTTATAAACACCTAAGCGACACCCAGAGAGAAAGAGGCGAATCGCGAAAGGTGGCACGCAAAGACCGCAAAGAGCACAGGATCAAGGGTGGAAGGAGGCATGGCAAAACAGAGATGAGAGCATGGACACAGCAGGGCTTTCATGAGCAACGCATGGTGCTTAGTCAAAGAAGCGGTAAAACCATGTGAACCTACGGTTTAGTGAAGGTCGCGTTTTTGTTCGCCGACCTATCTTTGCACAGTTCGTTGATAGCCGTCCAATCGAATCATTTCCCTTTCGCTTTTGTTTTTGACACCCAAATGAGTGTGATAAATTGGGTCGGGCTTCGAAGAATTTTGCTTTGATAGGTGTTGCTACTTCATCTTATTGACGATTATCCGCTCCTCTGAGAAAAAAATAGATTGACTTTGAAAGATTCAGTCACAAGGTTTGTTGGTTTGATATTCACATATGCTTCTGATTTATCCACAAGTTTTGTGAAAATTGCGTTCTTTCCGAAAAAATGATATACAATAACCCTTTGACGCACCAGCGGCTTCAAACAAAATACAGGATAGAACAGATAGCAACGCATTTGGATTTGCGCCAGTTTGTTTCTCAACGTCCGAATTTTATACACAGTTGAACCATGGTTTGGTTATATGCAAATTAGTTGCATCCGCTATGCTGCACTCCTTAAGATGCTTGCGGCGTTTCCTAGTTGGTGTAGGGACTTGCGCTTCGTGTTCTACACAGACCTTGCCTAGACGCAGCTGTCACTTCGTGACCGCACTCCTCATGTGACAGGCCTGAGGCATTCTGACAGCGTCATTTTGAATGGCAGGCACAGCATTTGGTGCAGATCCATCGTGTGTGTGGCATATCATTTTGCGTGGCAGGCGCTGTATTCGGCATACTTGCAACTGACCAGTGCGACTTGGCCCTCTGCACTTTTAGTCCGCACCCTCCACTTCTTCTGCACCTTCTACGCTATACAGTCCACGCCAACGCTTTGCACTTTACATTTTGCATTTCACACTGCACACTCTCTACTCCACTCTTTGCACTCCACACCCCACACTTCACACTCCACGCTCCACACTCTACACTCCACTCTTTACACCTCACACTCGACACTATGCGCTCCACACACCACACTCTACACCTTGCACCTTAAAGTTTACACTCCACACTCTACAATCCGCTCTTTACACTTTACACTTCACACTCTATACTCCACATTCCACACTCCACACTCTAGACATTATATACACCTACAAACTCTACAGTTTACACTTCACACTCTACACCGTACACTCCACACTTTACGTGTACATCTGGAAGCTTCAATTGCACAACAAAAACTGACATGTACATGTGTTAACTTGACAAGGTGCACAAAGTTGCTGCGACGTTTCGGTTCCATCAACTGTTCATTCAATTCGATACACGGTTGGGGCTTGCAATCTGGGCTATAATTTTTGCGGGTGGTTTTTGAAAACAAACGTTGACACGGTACAGGGTTTGAACATGTCCAAAGGCCAGGCTTATGATCACATTACCATTTGCACTTTTGCAGCGCCGCAGGTAGCACAGACAGGAAGCACCACTAGTTTAGAAACAATGGTTTGTTGTTCCACGGTGTCAGCTGCCAGCATGAGTTGGCTTGCATGCCCAAGGTTTGTAACATGTTGTGCCTTGCCGCCTTTGGTTATTTAATGCGCTATCAACGGTGTTGACCGTAAGGGAATAAAAATTTGAGGTTTGCGATTTGTTTGTTCTTGGTGATTTGGATTAGTTGTTTCAGCTTGTTTGGGACTGCGTTGTTGTTTGCCTACGCGTACTTGACAGAGTCATAAGCGCATAGATATTACAGACCGGGGTATTTACATAGCCCTGTTTAGACGGTTAGAGAGAAAATATTGTCAGCAAGCTGCAAGTATCCATCAGGGTATTATTTTTTGAAATTGGAAATTGGAGTCTAGAATCAACTTTGAATATAACATCTATCTAGCCACCATTGTCACCATTGTCCAATTCTTTTTTTTCATATGTTAGATATATTTTGAGGCGTGATGAATGTCCTGACCATTCCGTCCGCTTCCGCAGGTGATGAACGGTGAGGAGAGAGACCAAGGTAGCTCAATTAGCTGCGCTTTGGGAAAGAACAAAACAATGCGCTTGTGACGCTTGTGTTTTACTGGCTTCCAAAACATACACACGGTTCACTCACAGTGAGACGAATTGCAGGGATCATTTCCAAGATAATCATAAAAGAACCTGCTACGGCCGGATCGTATGATACAAGATATTGATATGAGAAACTTTCCATGAGCGCGTTACTAGAGCTTGCATTCAAGCAACTATAGAGATGGCAACTACAAGAGCTCCATGCAAGGACCTCTCTTCGAGCGGGCTTGGCTTCACCAAGATCTTTCCACTATCTTCTCTTGACGATCTGACTAAAATCATTCAAGGACGTCTTAGAGAGAATTTTGACGGGCTCTTCACAAGCTCTTGTCATAAGGGTCCGTGTAATGAAATTCAGTCAAGCAACTCATAGAGATGGTAAATACAAGAGCTCTATGCAAGGACCTCTTAAGGCGGTATTGTTTTCACGAAGGTCTTCACAAGATCTCTTCCTAGACAACTTCCCAACGATCTTCGCAAGCTCTTCAGATAAGGGCTCGTTTAAGAAAATACAATTCTTTGTGGTCGAAGTCGCAGTCAGCTGAAAAAAGGGATTTCTTGGCAAGATACCTGTAGAAGATCTCTATCAGACGTCTCTTGGCAAGATCTCTGTACAAACTCTCTGAAGGAGGTTTCTTGGGAAGATATCTGTCTGACATCCCTGTAGATGCTTTCTTGGGAAGATCTATGCAAGAGACCTCTTGGCAAGATCCCAGCAATAGAGATCTATGCAATGTCCCTGTAAAAGATCTCCAAAAGAGGTGTTTTGGCAAGACCTCTGTAGAGGACCTCTCTAGTAGCTCTCTTGGGAAAATCTCTTTCTGAGATCATTGCAGGAGCTCTCTATAGTAGCTTTCCTGGCAAAATCCACGCACGGGATTTCTTGAAAAGATACATGTGGAAGATCTCCATACGACGTCTCTTGGGAAGATCTCTGTACAAACGCTCTGAAAGAGGTCTCTTGGGAAGATATCTGTCTGACATCTCTGTACAAGCTCTCTTGGGAAGATCTATGCAAGACACCTTTCGGCGAGATCCCTGCCACAGAAATATATACAATGGTTCTGTAGAAGATCAGGACCTCTGTACGGAATATCTCTAATATCTCTTTTGACAAGATCGCTCTATGAGATCTCTGTAGGTGCTCTCTATTGTAGCTCTCTTGGCAAGCCCTACGCAAGGGACTTCTCGGCAAGATATCTGTAGAAGCCTCTATAAGACGTCTGTTGGCAAGATCTCTGTACAAACTTTGTGTAAGAGGTCTCTTGGCAAGCTATCTGCAAGAGATCTCTGTGGAAGCTCTCTTGGGAAGACCTATGCAAGAGACCTCTTGGCAAGATCCCTGCAACAGAGTTCTCTGCAATGCCGTCTCTTTAAAAGCTTGACACGAACTACTCAAGAAAGATCTACGCAGTGTCGTCTCTGTACAAGATCTCCAAAAGAAGTGTCTTGGCAAGACCTCTGCACAGGATCCCTCCAGTAGCTCTCTTGGCAAGGTCTATTCATGAGATCTTTGCAGGATCGCTCTGTAGTAGCTCTCTTGGCAAGAACTACGCAAGGGATTTCTCGGCAAGTTGTCTAGAGAAGCTCTCTATAAGACGCCTCTTGGCAAGATCTCTGTATAAACGCTCTATAAGAGGTCTCTTGGTAAGATACTTGTCTGACATCTCTGTAAGAGCTCTCTTGGGAATTTCTTCGCAAGAGACCTCTTCGCAAAATCGCCGCAATAGAGATCAAGGCAATATCGTCTCTGTAGAAGATCTCCAAAAGAGGTGTCTTGGCAAGACCTTTGTACGAGATCCCTCTAGTAGCTCTCTTGGCAAGTTCTCTGCACGAGATCTCTGTATGAGCTCTCTATCGTAGCTCTCTTGACAAGCACTACGCAAGGGATTTCGCAGCAAAATACCTGTAAAAGATCTCTATGAGATGTCTCTTGGCAAGATCTCTGTACAAGCTCTCTGTAAGAGGTCTCTTGGCAAGATATCTGTATGAGATCTCTGTAGAAGCTGTCTTGGGAAGATCTATACAGGAGAGTTCTTGACAAGATCCCTGCAATGCACCGTCGTTTCGGTACAAGATCTCCAAAACAAGTGACTTGGCAAGACCTCTGTACAGGATCTCTGCGGGAGCTTTCTTGGCAAGATCTATGCAGGAGAGCTCTTGGCAAGATCCCTGCGATAGAGATCTGTAATGTCTCTATAGAAGATCTCCAAAAGAGGTGTCTTGGCGAGATCTCTGTACGGAATCTCTCTAGTAGCTCTCTTGGCAAGATCTCTTTATGAGATCTTTGTAGGATCTCTCTATAGTAGCTCTCTCGGCAAAATCAATGCAAGGGATTTCGTGGCAAGTTATCTCTAGAACATCTATATAAGATGTCTCCTGGCAAGATCTCCGTACAAACACTCTGTAAGAGGTCTCTTGGCAAGATAGGAAGATCTGTGCAAGAGAGCTCTTGACAAGACCTCTGCAATAGAGATCTATGCACCGTCGTCTCTGTAAAAGATCTCCAAAAGATGTGTCTTGGCAACACCTCTGTACAGGATTTCTGTCAAAGCTGTCTTGGGAACATCTACGCAAGAGACCTTTTGACAAGATCTTTGCAATAAAATCTAGACAATGTCTCTGTAGCAGATCCCCAAAAGGAGTGTCTTGGCGAGACCTCTGTACGGGATTTCTCTAGTAGCTCTCTTGGCACGATCTCTTTATGTCTCTTGGCAAAATCTCTGGAATAGAGATCTATGCAATGTCGTCTCTGTAAAAAATCTCCAAAAGACATGTCTTGGCAAGGCGTCTGTAGAGGATCCCTCTAGTAGCTCTCTCGGCAAGATCGCTTTATGAGATCTCTGTAGTAGCTCTCTATGGTAGCCCTCTTGGTAAGATTTATGCAAGGGATTTCTTGGCAAAGTATCTGTAGAAGATCTCTATGACACGTCTCTTGGTAAGATCTCTGCACAAGTGCTCTGTAAGAGGTCTCTTGGCAAGATATCTGTATGAGATCTCTGTAGAAGCTCTCTTGGGAAGATCTATGCACGAGAGCTCTTGGATCCCTGCAATAGAGATCTATGGAATGTCGTTTATTGTACAAGATCTCCAAAGGAGGTGTGTTGGTGAGACATCTGTACAGGATCTCTGTAGAAGCTTTGCTGGGAAGATCTACGTAAGAGACTTGTGTTAAGCTTCTTGTTTTCACTTGGCTCTGCGGTTGCGATTTCAGCAAACGCACTGAGGCGATGACAATGAAATTCGGTGGCTTTGGGCTCGCAGCGGTCACCTGACCAAGCAAACAACGACCCAGCGGAAGCAGACGGAGGTAATTGGCAAACTTTCTGCCTTGATGTTTGTCCTTCTATTTGGAAGCCAAAAAACCAAACATACATGTAACAGCTTCAAGACTCAGGCAAATCAGCCTCTATTCTGCCGTTGATTAAATTCCTTCCGTGACGAAATGTGTAACGACGTCGGCATGGTGAGCCCGCGAAGCGGCCAACACTAACCAAACTACAATCAGCACCTCATGTCGTGATTGCCAGCAAATCTCAAGGTTGCCTAGGTCCCTGACCGAAATCTTTCCAACAAGGCTGTTTAAGAATCCTTGCACTCTTGGAAACCATCGGTTGCACAACGCATCCCTAAACTAGGTGTTTGGCTGCCGTCCAATGAAACCTCTGTGGGAATTTGCCTTTCCATTTCTTCCTATAGCTCGAACCACGTCTATATGTATATGGGGCTCTGTTATGCAGACCCAAAATGAGTTTCGCGGATTTCTTTGTCTCTCAAGTGGTTCTCTGCGCGCTGCATGGACGGCTCCTCCAATCAGCTCTGTGGAAAAAAGTGGGCCACAGGGCTTCGTCCATTCAGAGCTGCTAACATTGAAAAAACCATCCCTCAGCCATCGCACCAGAGGCATTCAGTCACTACAATGGGGCGCCCACGAACTATCTATGTTATGTTTGTGATGCAGCCGGCTGCCTTGCGACCAGTTGGTTAGATGGTCACCCGGAACGTGTTTGAAAAAATGTGCCCATGGTTTGGGTATCGATTTGGGCACCGTTCTGCGCGGGCCTTCTCTTTGCAAGTCAAGCGCGCGCAAAACTGAACGAATAGCTTACAGCGCAAAAAAGCACGGTGCCCGAACGGGAAGCCCCAAATCTTGCAAGTTGCGCACGTAGCGCAGAACAGCATCCAAAAGGAAGCCTCACGCGTCGAGCATTCCAACTGTGAGATTTCCTTTGGATCGGGGTTACCATTCCCGGGGGTATCCTGTGCCCCGGCTTTTGTAGCTACAAACCTGACTTTAGACCACGTTTCTACAAAAAGATGACCCAGCAACAATGAGCGTACAAAAGACTACGGTTTTTAGCCTATCCGTTTTCATCTTTTTGTTGGAGAAACCCTAAATTTCCATGATCCTTTTGCAGGAGCTTCCTGAAGTGTTGGGGAATCTCTATTGTAGTGAAATTCAAAGTTTTTTTTTCCCGAGAGCGTCTGAGCGAAGGGTTCTTCTAACTGTGAAGGTCTGTTATGCATCTTCATATCTTCACATCTTCACATCTTCACATCCTCACATCTTGACATCTTCACAACTTCACATCTTGACATCTTCACATCTTCACATCTTCACATCCTCACATCTTCACCTCCTCACATCTTGACATCTTCACATCTTCACATCTTCACATCTTCACTTTCGCACTTAAACCCTAAATGACAATGTCGTCTCTCTTTCTACACTTTTTCACCCTAACCCTAAATGACAATGTCTTCTCTCCCCTCTACCAGCAGCCCAGGAACAAAGCCAGCAGGCCAAAAGCAGCCCAGGAAGCAGCCCAGCCAGCCCTCTTTATCAAAAAAACAAAAATACATCAAACAATCTAAAATTAGGAAAATCTTGGGCCTGCAAACACTGGAAAATATAAAATAAATTATTTTGTCATTTTTTTGTCATTTTGTTGTCATTTTTTTGTCATTCAGGTTTGTCATTTTGGATTTGTGTTGTCATTTTATTGTCATTTTTTTGTCATTTCTTTGTCATTTTGTTGTCATTTTGCCGTCATTCTTTTTTCATGTTTTGTCATTTTTTTGTCATTTTTTGTCATTTTCTTGTCATTTTTTTGTCATTTTTTGTTGGTTTGTTGTCATTTCTCGTTTTTCTTATCAGAAATGCAAACAAATGCTTTAAAAACTGGAAAATACCACAAGAATAACCAAAAAAAGGACCAATGACAAAAAATG